>JAQIUQ010001160.1:0-172253 GCA_030378365.1 Hybognathus amarus | reverse complement strand
AAAAATACAAATAAAAACTTATTTAAAAAATACCAGGCTTAAGAAATGTATTTACTTTAGCAGGCCAGACACACAGTGAAATGATTAAGCCCCCTCCCCCTACACACACACACACACACACACAGACTGTGTGTCAAGAGTCAAGGCCTCAGGCTCAGAAAGAGCATGATCATATTCAAACTACAATATCTGACTTTCTGTGGGTTTGAGCTTATTATTGTTAATTAGAAAGTTGTTTGGCTTGAATAGAACAATATACACGGCAAGTTTTGTAACTGTCAGTAAAACTAACCAAGTTATAACACACTTTATGTGTCCTTTTTTAGTCAAAAAAATCCGCCACGGCCAAACCGTTCGAGATATCACAAATCCGTCCGGAATTTAGCATCCTCAATGTCTTGACTTCATGCACACCGAGTTTGGTGGTGATTGGTAACAGCATGGGTTGTAATTTGATGTTTTTCTAGGACATTTATTTAAAAAAAAAAACATAATTCCCGACTTCCGTTTGAACTGTCGTAAAACTTAGAGCACGAAAGTTGTTTGGCCTGATGTGATCTATGAGTGTACCGAGTTTCATATTAATCCATGCACGTGTGTTTGATTTATGGACAAATGTTCGAATCCCTAAAAGAATGCATCCTAAAAGAATGGTAAAGTTTGATGCGTCGCCACGGCAACAGTTTCAAAGATATCAAGAATCCATTCATAGGTCTTCATCTGCCGTGTATTTACATTATACAGATGAAGTTTGAAGCAAATCGGGTAAAAATAAGAGGGTGATTTCAAAGCATTTTGAAAGTGACACACTTCCTGCTGCCAGTTGGTGGCGCTATAACTTTGACTCACAATAGTCACATCCATGTGATCGTCCTCTTACAGCGAACGCACTGCTGAAGTTTCATCCAGATCAGTTAATGTATGCTGAAGTTATGACACACTTCCTGTTTCACGTTTCTCGCCATAATTTCGTTTCCTCGCCACGGCCAAACCGTTCGAGATATCAAAAATCCCCACACAAACTTTCATCCTCAATGTCTTGACTTCACGCTGACCGAGTTTCGTCGAATTTGGATCAGAGCTCTAGGAGGAGTATTTAAAAGTTCATTGCGTGTGTTTTACAAAAAAACCTCAATAGCCGACTTCCTGTTGGGCTGGGGTAAAAAGTAAGAACGCGAGGTATAGATGAAATTCTGCTATCGACATGTGTACCGAGTTTCATATTATTACATGCAAGTGTGTTTGAGTTATGGACCAGGTGTTCGGACCCCATTCCAGGGGGCGCTGACGAGCCGCCCTGCCACGCCCGGGTACCAGCTTCAGCCCGGCTCTGATGGCCGCGCGGTTCTGACCCGTGTGCAAAGTTTCAAGAGTTTTCGAGCATGTTAAGGGCCCCAAAAGTGCCCGAATAGTCGCTAGAAAAAGAAAAAAAAAAAAAAAAAAAAAAAAAGAAAAAAAAAAAAATAAAAAAAATAATCGGAAGGAAAACAATAGGGCTCTGCGCCCTTTCAGGGCTTGGGCCCTAAATATAGCTGCGAGCAGCGATCGCGGGCCCAAGCCGGTGGCACCGCAACCCCGGTGCCTAAAGGCACCGGGATGGCGGTACCGCCGGCTTTGGCCCTCCATCGCTGCTCGCAGCTATATTTATATATATATATATATATGTATATATATATATAAAGCCGGTGGCACCGCCACCTTGGTGCCTTTTGGGTTATTCTGCACGACGTGCAAAAACGTAACCCCTGCTTTGGAATACATACTAGTATGTATTCCACAATTGGAATACATACTAACATACTAGTCAGAACTGAATAGTTGATATCTGAATGACAGATCACCATAGAAGTCAATGGAAAAAATGTGACTAGTAGTAACAAAAGAATAGTTACTAGTCACCATTGAAATAAGTACTAGTGTCTAATGAATAAGTACTAGTATCTATTTAATAGATACTAGTATCTAATGAATAAGTACTAGTAACTAATTAATAAGCATTGGTATGTAATGAATAAGGACTAGCATCTAATGAATAAGTACTAGTATCTAATAAATAAGGACTAGTGTCTAATGAATAAGTACTAGTATCTTTAAAAAGGTACTACTACCTAAAGAATAAACACTAGTATCTAAAGAAAAGGCACTAGTATCTAAAGAATAAGCACTAGTAGCTAATGAATAAGTACTAGTACTTAATGGAATAGATACTAGTATCTAAAAATAAGTACTAGTAGCATGAAAATAGAGACTAGTAGGTTAAAATGATTAAATGTTAAAACGGTTTGCCATACTCTATCTGTCGTTTCGACTTAGTCACAATTACGTTACAGATATCTTAAATGATAATACAAACTATCCAAAATGTAATTACGACTAGAAAGACGTTGTTGATATCTACAATGTTAATTACGAATAGTCAAACTTAGCTTTTAAATGTTAAAAGGGCTTGCCATACAGAAGTGTAGGCTCAGAGAGACACTCAACATTTTCAAACCAAAATATCTGACTTTCTGTGGGTCCTAGCTCATGAGTGTAAATTAGAAAGTTGTCCGGCTTGAGGAGAATATATGAATATATGAAACGATGAGATCAACATGTGTACTGAGTTTCATATTATTACATGCAAGCGTGTTTGATTTATGGACCAAGTTTTGGACCCCGTTCCAGGGGGCGCTGTCTAGCCCCCTTGCCACACCCGGGTACCATCTTCAGCCCGGCTCTGATGGCTGTGGGATCTGACCTGTGTGCAAAGTTTCAAGAGTTTTCAAACCCATTAAGGGCCCCAAAAGCCGCTAAGAGACTCAAAATCATCAAAAAAAAAGGAATGTTAAAGTTTGATGCGTTGCTATGGCAACATTATCTTAGATATTGAATAATGCTTTCACAGCTCTTCATCTGGCGTGTGTTTACATTTGAAGCAAATCGGGTAAAAGTAAGAGTGCGATTTCAAAGCATTTTGAAAGTGAAACACTTTCTGCTGCCAGTTGGTGGCGCTATATATTTGACTCACATCTATGTGATCGACCTCTACAACGAACACACTGCTGAAGTTTCATCAAGATCAGTTAATGTATGCAGAAGTTTTAACACACTTCCTTTTTGATTTATTTACTTACTTTTTTGATTTATGGACCAAGTTAATTTAATTAATACACTAATTATATAAAACTATTGTCAATGCACTACAATTAAACAGGTTATATGCCTTTACTTATAAAAAAAATAAAAATAAAAACTTATGTAAAAAATACCAGGCTTAAGAAATGTATTTACTTTAGCAGGCCAGACACACAGTGAAATGATTAAGCCCCCTCCCCCTACACACACACACACACACACACACAGACTGTGTGACAGGCCTAGGTTTAGAAAGAGCATGATCATATTCAAACTACAATATCTGACTTTCTGTGGGTTTGAGCTTATTATTGTTAATTAGAAAGTTGTTTGGCTTGAATAGAACAATATACACGGCAAGTTTTGTAACTGTCAGTAAAACTAACCAAGTTATAACACACTTTATGTGTCCTTTTTTAGTCAAAAAAATCCGCCACGGCCAAACCGTTCAAGATATCAAAAATCCGTCCGGAATATAGCATCCTCAATGTCTTGACTTCATGCATACCGAAGTTTGGTGGTGATTGGTAACAGCATGGGTTGTAATTTGATGTTTTTCTAGGACAATTATTTAAAAAAAAAAAACATAATTCCCGACTTCCGTTTGAACTGTCGTAAAACTTAGAGCACGAAAGTTGTTTGGCCTGATGTGATCTATGAGTGTACCGAGTTTCATATTAATCCATGCACGTGTGTTTGATTTATGGACAAATGTTCGAATCCCTAAAAGAATGCATCCTAAAAGAATGGTAAAGTTTGATGCGTCGCCACGGCAACAGTTTCAAAGATATCAAGAATCCATTCATAGGTCTTCATCTGCCGTGTATGTACATTATACAGATGAAGTTTGAAGCAAATCGGGTAAAAATAAGAGGGTGATTTCAAAGCATTTTGAAAGTGACACACTTCCTGCTGCCAGTTGGTGGCGCTATAACTTTGACTCACAATAGTCACATCCATGTGATCGTCCTCTTACAGCGAACGCACTGCTGAAGTTTCATCCAGATCAGTTAATGTATGCTGAAGTTATGACACACTTCCTGTTTCACGTTTCTCGCCATAGTTTCGTTTCCTCGCCACGGCCAAACCGTTCGAGATATCAAAAATCCCCACACAAACTTTCATCCTCAATGTCTTGACTTCTACGCTGACCGAGTTTCGTCGAATTTGGATCAGAGCTCTAGGAGGAGTATTTAAAAGTTCATTGCGTGTGTTTTACAAAAAAACCTCAATAGCCGACTTCCTGTTGGGCTGGGGTAAAAAGCAAGAACGCGAGGTATAGATGAAATTCTGCTATCGACATGTGTACCGAGTTTCATATTATTACATGCAAGTGTGTTTGAGTTATGGACCAGGTGTTCGGACCCCATTCCAGGGGGCGCTGACGAGCCGCCCTGCCACGCCCGGGTACCAGCTTCAGCCCGGCTCTGATGGCCGCGGGTTCTGACCCGTGTGCAAAGTTTCAAGAGTTTTCGAGCATGTTAAGGGCCCCAAAAGTGCCCGAATAGTCGCTAGAAAAAAAAAAAAAAAAAAAAAAAAAAAAAAAAATAATCGGAAGGAAAACAATAGGGCTCTGCGCCCTTTCAGGGCTTGGGCCCTAATAATCGGAAGGAAAACAATAGGGCTCTGCGCCCTTTCAGGGCTTGGGCCCTAAAAATAATCGGAAGGAAAACAATAGGGCTCTGCGCCCTTTCAGGGCTTGGGCCCTAATAAAAAAAAATAATAATGGGAAGGAAAACAATAGGGCTCTGCGCCTTTCAGGGCTTGGGCCCTAATAAGTATGCAAGAGAACAATAGTGTTGCTTTGCAAGCACCACTAACTAGAATGTACATTTCCAGAGGAAAATGTGAAGTGGTGCTTGCAGTGGCAAAACTCACCACCCGGTTGCTAGGGTGTTCTGGGTGGTTGCTACGGTGTTCTGGGTGGTTGCTAGGCAGTTGTTAGGGTATTCTGGGTGGTTGCTATGGTGTTGCTAGGCGGTTGCTAGGGTATTATGGGTGGTGCTAAGGTGTTCTGGGTGGTTGCTAGGGTGTTGCTAGGGTGTTCTGGGTGGTTGCTAGGGTGTTGCTAGGTGGTTGTTAGGTGGTTGCTAGGCGGTTGCTAGGGTGTTTTGGGTGGTTGCTAGGGTGTTCCTAGGTGGTTGCTAGGGTGTTCTGTTGGTTGCTAGGGTGTTCTAGGTGGTTGCTACGGTGTTCTGAGTGGTTGCTAGGGTGTTGCTAGGTGGTTGCTAGGGTGTTGCTAGGTGGTTGCTAGGGTGTTCTGGGTGGTTGCTAGGGTGTTGCCAGGTGGTTGCTAGGGTGTTGCTAGGTGGTTGCTAGGGTGTTGCTAAGTAGTTGCTAGGGTGTTGCTAGGCGGTTGCTAGGGTGTTCTGGGTGGTTGCTAGGTGGTTGCTAGGCGGTTGCTAGGGTGTTCTGGGTGGTTGCTAGGGTGTTGCTAGGTGGTTGCTAGGGTGTTCTGAGTGGTTGCTAAGGTGTTGCTAGGTGGTTGCTAGGGTGTTCTGTTGGTTGCTATGGTGTTACTAGGTGGTTTGTAGTTGTCACAGATGGTTACTATGGAGTTTGTAGCATTTTCTTGGCATGATTTAGCACTTAGCTAATCAATATTAGCATGTAGATATTTACTACTAGCATGCGTAGCATGTAGCAAGTCCTGTTTGCTAGCACGAGTAAAAAGAGCCAACCCCCATCTCTATACGATGTTTTGATGCAGAGATATGGGTCTTGCAAAACGGTTGCTAGGGTACTCTGTTTGGTTGCTAGGGAGTGGCTTGGCAGCTGCCAATCATGAAGCTCCAAAGTCAATGTGAATGTATAAACCAACCCCCATCTCTATACGATGTTTTGATGCAGAGATATAGGTCTTTTAAAATGGTTGCTAGGGTACTGTGTTTAGTTGCTAGGGAGTGGCTTGGCAGCTGCCAATCATGAAACTCCAAAGGCTGCTTGTCAGTATGAATGATATAAACCAACTCCCATGCCTCTATGACATTCAGAATGGAAGATATCCCTCTTTGGATTTTGGTTACTAAGGTGCTCGACAATGGTTGCTAGGGCATTTCCAGTAAGTGTTGAGGTGATTCAGGATTGGCTGTTTGCTGGCCCAAGTCAAACGAGCCCACCCTCATGTTTCTATGACACTTATATCCTGAGATATTCCTTTGATTTCTTTAAATGGAAGTCTATGGAACTTGTTGCTAAGGAGCTCTAAATGGTTGCTAGGGCGTGGCTTGATAGCTTCACAATGATCCTGAGAGACTGATTGGTCGTCTGAGTAAAATGAGCCCGCCCCTTTGTCTCTACGACACTGTGATCCAGAGTTATGTTCAATATAAAGCGGTTTCTATGGTGTAGGACGGCCCATTTCATGGGCCGTCCTACACCATAGTAAGTCAATGGGGAAATTTTGGGCTGCTCCTGCCCCCCAGGGGTGCAACTTTTGAGAGACTGATTGGCCGTCTGAGTAAAATGAGCCCACCCCTTTGTCTCTATGACACTGTGATCCAGAGATATGTTTAATACAAAATCCCTATGCAATTTACCATAGTAGGAAAAACACATGCATTTGATGGGACGTCCTTCACCATAGTAAGTCAATGGGGAAACTTTGGGCTGCTCCTGCCCCCCAGGGGTGCAACTTTTACCCCATTGTGAGGTATGTTCTTAAGAGCCTGTCAGCCTCTTCAAATGTGGTAAATTAGACGTTTCTGCGAAATCCTCGCCCAGAGCTACAGTGGGTAGCCAACCAGAATGCCTATTGCCGCCGCGAGTCGTACCGCGGCAAATCTGCCGCGGTAAAAATAAACTTGCCGCATTTCAAGGTCGTTCGCGAAATGACCGCCAGGTGGCGCAAAGGGGCATTTAGCAAAACAGCCGCAATTGCAGCGGGGCTATGTCAGTTAACAGTAAGGATAAAATACTACAACTATGGCAATTTTCAAATAACCAACAAACATGAAAAATTAAAACAAGAGCTATTTGCATTTTCTGTAGGCTACAATAATGAAACAAACAAAGATTTGGCGAAGTTGAAACTGCATGTCAAAGTAATAATTGTAGTATATTAATTAAAGACATATAGACGTTTATTTGTACGAACTATTAGGCTATATATCTCTGTTTGTATCTGTTTATTAAAAAACACAGCACAAGGTCTTGTAAAAAAAACAAGAATGAGACTGACTGAATATGTAAAAAATAAACAAACGAAACAGAATAGAACAAACTTTTAGAACAAAAAATAATAAAAATAAAATTATTTAGCCTACAACAGATTCGGTTAAATTTAACGAAAGCAAAACTTAATTAAGTAAAAGTACATTTAAACAGAATATACTGTAACAAACTTTTAGAGCAGAACATTTTATGAATCAAAAGTTAAAATAGGCCTCTCTTGCAGTCAGTGGAAATTAATTAGAGAACTTAAAAGGCTAGCCCACTCCATGATTTTTGGTCATAGGCTACAGATAATATGTCATCTTTTAAAACTGTAAAAGGTCTACAATATGCTAACGATAAAACAGAGTAAATTTATGGCCGAGTGTTAGAACTTACTGTTCGATCATTTAGATGACACGGGTTCAAATCCCGAACAAACTTGGGACTTTAGTAAATTTTGTATTAGCCTATTAATGCATTTTAAATCCTATTATTAATGAAGAGAGATTTGTCTAGTTCTAAAACTGTGTTACAGCATATAGTTTTTGCTTATATTTATAAAAATAAAATTGCCAAGCATTTCCATTTTACACGGGAACAAAATGTGGGTGGGTAAAAAATAAAAACATTTTTTATAAATAGGCCTATAGAACAAAAAGATAGAATCAATTTTAGAAATGAAAAATAGAATAAAAAGTTAAAAATAGAGATAACAATAAGCTTAGCCTATTTCTATGGGGACCAGCGCAATAACAAACAAACAAAAAGTAGGCTACACCAAAAGACCGTCATATCTGCAGTCAGTGAAAATAAAGTAGGCTAGGTGCATAACATTGAATATTTGTAGCCTACTATTCTATTGAGGAATGAAAGGAATGAAGAGTGCTTCTCTCTCGTGAGCGATATAATTTCATAGTAGCCTATAAAGGCTTCTTATAACCCACTTTGTGTTTAATTTGTAGAGGATTTATTAACTCAAACATTAACACTGAAATAAATTAAACTGAACATTTGTTTGTTAAATAACAGGCGATCTAGCACTGAAATGCGTTGTCTTCTCTCGGAAACACGCTTCAATCCGTTGCGGAGATTCGTTCCGGTGAAATCCCGAATTCAAAATGCGCACAAACGTGTCCCTGTTTCTCATGGGTTCTAATCCGCTCTCGTATATTTTCCCTCATCAAAACATATACAACCACTGATAAACATAATATCAATTCAACCACTGATACACATTATTGGTTTTGATGAGGAAAAAAAAAAAAAAAACTATACGAGTGCGGATTAGAACCTGGAATCTTCCGAGTCCCGACACGCTAGGCAAAAATTCTACCACTGGACTATCACTGTACAGGTTTAATAGGGCGTACTCACTGTACTCGGACATTGTGCTCAATTTTATTTATGTACATCAGGAAGCTACAGGACATCGTCTTTCAAAACATGACCTACTCAAAAGAGAAAAAAAGAATGAATGCGTCATTGTACCCAGCACTTTTGAAAATGCCCTTCCGAGTACGTCTCTGTCCCCAGCACAGACACACGTTAAAACAAACACACATATTTCGCCATTTAATGTAACACTTTAGGAAACAAGACTTTGGAAAAATGTACGTTAAAATTAATATGAGCATATGGAGATCCTTCATTCATGTGCCTCCGCATTAATGCTTGAGGCTTGGGAGCTCAGTTGTGAGCCGGGGAAAAAACAACATATTGCCAGCCTCATCTCAGGAGCTTGCTTGAGTTAGCTTAAAGTGGGGAGGGCGCATATTTTGCATTTGAATGGTGTGTGACATTCTAAAACATTTAACGCGTGACACGAACACACAACTAGGCCTAGTCAATGTTTATAAGATAAATGTCTCTCAACCATTAAAGAAAAACGTTAGACGGACTTGACACAACTTTTTGTGGAAAGACAATTTTTTGTGGAAAGACAATTTTTACTTCAATAAAAATAGTAACCCAGCATTTGTGCCCTAAAAAAATGGGAATTCCATTTTTTTTGCTGTCACAACTTGAAATATAAATTCCCAGAGAATGTATTTATTAGAAAAATATATTCCTAATGTAATAAAGTTTTCTTCGTGTTGACGTTGTTATAATTTTAGCTACCCACTAAACATTGGACGTCTGGATAGACGTACAAATCATGTCTAAATTGGGTCCGTCGGTCCATGACCAATTCTGGACATCTATTCAACGTCCAAGAACTAGGTCCACTATTTGGACGTCCAACCATGACCTAACTTGGACGTCATCTTGACGTTCAACATTTGACCTTTGAACTTGGTATTTTTTTGGACGTCATTTGGACATCTATGACAGTTGTAGAAAATGTACATTTATTTGTTTTATTTACAAATAGCGCCTATCAACATGATTAATACATATGAATACAGATTATTTATAAACAAACACAATTTATTATCTGTATGATTTAATTTAAGTTTTTTTTTTCTTTTTGTTTTTTAATGTTCCTGTTTTTCTTTAACAGTTTTAATTTTATTTTAACTAGCCTAATCAAGTTGTTTATTTATCTATACATGTATTTTTGCATTAATATATTTATTTATTTGGAAATATAATTTGTGGGAAATTCAAAAAATAATTTCATGTTAGCCTAGTGCTATGCCTGTCCACCTTATTCCTATCTTAAAAGTACCAACAGCAGCAAAGAAAAAAGAGTACAATATAAGTTCTTTGATCAAGGACTTTCAACTAAAAACCAGTCAAAATCAATTGATTGACCGAGGCAGGCACGAGCACGTCATCATAACCCAACCAATAAACGCCACTCTTGACCGAGGCAGCACGAGCACGTCATCATAACCCAACCAATAAACGCCACTCTGATTGGCCCGAGGCAGCACGAGGACATCATCACCACCCAACCAATAAACGCCACCCTGATTGGCCCGAGGCAACACGACAGGCGTTTGGCGCGAGGCGGAGTCGTGTTCAAGTATTGCTGGACGGCACAGCTTTTCATCGCGGGTGAAGGTGAAATTTATTCTAAATTGAAGGTAAGTTCGGTCAGCCTATTGAATTCAATGTCCATGTGTGTGTATAGTCTTAGCTAGTTTGGTGTTATTGTCTTAAACTTCACAATACAGCCTGAATGGCCAAGGGCGTTAGCATTCGTTGCACTTTTTTTTTTGTTTTACGTGTAACTTAGCTTGCTGCTATGGTTCATGTTCAGTTTTGTTGTTATTTTAGCGGTACACAAGAGAACATGTCAATTTGAATAATTTTCTACACTAAACTGCACGTATATTAATAGCAGCAGCATAGCATGTTAGTTGTAACTAAATGAACTTAACGTTAACGGCTCTTTGCTAACTAGTTTTGCGTTAGTAGGCCTATAAGTTACTTGGTTGATGATGTTACCGTCCCTTAGTCACTTTCCATGTTCATTATCATCATACGTTTTATTGTAAACCATTAAAACCGAGGCTAAATGTTGGATGGTTGTTAACCCCTCCCCCTCGGTGCTTTTGGCGTATTTCTTAAAGGAACAGTTGAATGGGCATTATGAGCCTGTTGATCGAGCAGCATTTGTCATTTAACCGTGCATGTATATATTCTCTTATATATACTATATTAATCCATTACTCCAGTCTAATATATATATATATATATATATAGATAGATATATAGATATATAGATAGATATATAGATATATAGATAGATATATAGATATATAGATGAATATTGTCTAATAAATATATATATAATGTATAATATATATATATATATATATATATATGATATATATATATAGATATATATAGATATAATGTATATGTATATATATTACACTGGAGTAATGGATAGCCTCTAATAAAGAACATAAATTACATGACATTAATTCTCAGTTGCAAACATAATGAAAAAAAAATGTGCAGGTATAGATAAAATCATTATTACATTATACCCTGAACATGCCTCACTATTGCAACTTTACATGCCGACAGAGCATATTGGAGGTGTCATTTCTTTATTTTTTCAAAAGTTCTCAAAAAAAGGGGAACGTAGAGGTATAGATAAATGCATTCTTAAACCAAATCCTGCATTACAACATTTTCCGATGTGTTATTGTTGAAATATGGTACCCTGAACATGCCTCTCTATTGCAACTTTACATGCTGACAGCATATTGGAAGTGTCATTTTTTATTTTTTTCAAAAGTTCTCAAAAAACAGGGAACGTAGAGGTATAGATAAATCCATTATTAAACCAAATCCAGCATTACAACATTTTCTGATGTGTTATTTTTGAAATATGACACCCAGAACATGCCCCACGATTGCAACTATATGAGCCAACAGACCATATTGGAGGTGTCATTTCTTTATTTTTTCAAAAGTTCTCAAAAAAAGGGGAATGTTGAGGTATATATTAATCCATTCTTAAACCAAATCCAGCATTACAACATTTTCTGATGTGTTATTGTTGAAATATGACACCCAGAACATGCCCCACCATTGCAACTATATGAGCCAACAGACCATATATTGGAGGTGTCATTTCTTTATTTTTTTATTTCTTGACATAAGGGTGAGAAAATTATAAGGATTTTTTTTTCTTTTCTTGAATGTGAGCTTTAACTTTTGTGTGATGGAGAATGAATACGTTAAGGTATTTATTTAAACCATTTTTTGTCTCATGTGCTCTAAGGAGTGAGGTGATAAACCAAGTGAGGAGATAAACCACCTAAACAAGGTACATGTTGTGATCTCATCCTCTTTCCTTTTGTATAGGCCCCTGTCAAATAAACAGTAAAACTTAAATTATGACTAACGACTGTGTTTACAGATGACTTTGAGAATAAGAAAGTGGCGAAAACGCCAAAGAGAACTGGATCAACTGCTACGTTATTCTGACAGTGATGAAGAGGGCGTTGAAAATATATCCAACAGTGTGCCTGGTACTCCAAGTAGTTGTAGCAGTGACGGTGTGCCTAGGACCCCAGAGAGTTTAATGAATGACAGTGTTCTTGGGACATCAAATGATTTTGACTTTGACACTGATGTGGACTACTGCTCTACTGACTCGGAACAGGAACCAAAAGAAGCTGAAGTGACCAGCTTTGAGGACGAACTGAGACAGTGGGCCTTAGAGCAAAGATTGACACACAGAGCACTTAATGGTCTATTGCCCATATTAAGAAAGCAAGGGCACCTATTGCCTGTGGATTGCCGGACACTCCTTGCTACACCACAGCATAACACAACAGAGCCTAAATGTGGTGGCCAGTACAAGTACTACGGCTTAGAAAAAGGTATCTGTCGGTATTTAAGTCAGATGGAGAGTAATGATGTGCACCTCAGCGTAAACATAGATGGCATCCCACTTTTCAAAAGTAGTGGTGTCCAATTCTGGCCAATACTGGCGAAGTGTGGCCATTTTGATCCATTCATTGTAGCCATGTTTAGTGGACAAAGTAAGCCAAGTCCTCTTGAGGAGTATTTAAAAGACTTTGTGACTGAATACAAACATCTCAAGGACAATGGAATAGTTTTTAAAGACCAGACTTACACTGTCAATATTGATGCTCTGATATGTGATGCCCCAGCAAGGGCATATCTGAAATGTATCAAGGGTCATACTGCCTATGAGAGTTGTGAAAGATGTGTAATCAGAGGTACTCGTTTTGAGGGAAGAATAGTTTTCTGTGAACAGGAATGCACTTCTCGAACAGATGACAGTTTCTCCAGAGTGGAATACAGTAACCACCAAACTGGTATCAGCCCCTTCATTGCAGCAGGAATTCCTTGCGTCAGCTCTTTTGTCCTAGACTATATGCATGTCGTCTGCTTGGGAGTAGTTAGGCGCCTGCTGATTTACTTGACTCGTGGACCAAAGATCTGTCGTTTATCTGTGAGGCAAAAGGATGCAATTTCACAAAAACTAATTGCACTGAGAGGGAAGATGCCATGTGAATTTGCTCGACAACCGCGGGGTTTGCATGAACTTGATAGGTGGAAAGCCACTGAACTCAGGCAGTTTTTGCTGTACACAGGTCCTGTGGTTTTGCAAACGGTGTTGTCCCCTGAAAAATACCAACATTTCTTATCATTGACGGTATCTATGTCGATAATGCTGGAGTCAGATGAGCGTATTCGAAATGCCTATCTCCAATATTCTCAGGACCTTCTCAAACATTTTGTAATGTGCTGTGCTGACCTGTATGGCAAGACCTTTCCTGTGTACAATGTACATGCACTAATTCATCTCAAAGAGGATGCCAGCCACTTCAACTGTTCCTTGAATGACATTTCCTGTTTTCCCTTTGAAAACTACCTACAACAAGTCAAGAAACACGTGAGGAGTGGGAGAAGTCCCTTGGAACAAGTGACTAGGCGTTTGTCTGAAATCGAGCGATCAGATATGTGGACAATAGCCAAAGACACCCTAAAGTCTTTGTCTCTGTTAAAGAAAAGGACAGTTGTTTTCTTTTGAGGGACAACAGCTTTGCTTTTGTGCGACAAAAAAATGCAGATGGGTCTTTTGCTTGTGAAATTCTGCGCCAGCATCACACTTCACCATTATTTCACCAACCGTGTAGCTCTGGACTTCTGAACATAGTGTGCATAGGAAATGGTCATGTCAGGATGAAAAATGCACTACTGCAAGAAAGGGATCTGTTCCGGAAGGTGGCCTACCTCCCACAAGAAGCTGGTGGTTTTGTCCTCATACCCCTTCGCCATGGTCTGGAACACACACATTAAGGTTATTTTTTTTTTTAAACAAATTTTTTTGCTAGATACCATCAGGGATCAACATAGCTGATCACCTGTTTCCATCCGTATGCTTTCTGTATGTTCCTTGGTGACTCCTGCATGTCCTTTCTTACGGCATCCATAAAACTCCCCGGGCCACTCTCTGTCCTCTTGCCACAATATCCCACTCCCAATGTAGCCCTTCCATTCATGTCCAAAACCTCTCAATATCTAAACTTTGAACTAAACTGTTAAAAACTTCTCCTTTCCAGGTCATGTACACGAGAGCAGTTTGGAGGGAGGGTACCCAAGAGGAGGAGGGTGTAGTTCCTGACAGTTGGATTGACCGAGAAAAGAAAACCGTCAGATGGCCACGTAAAATGAGCGTTACAAAAACAAAAAAAGCAATAAAGGACAAAATGAACCCCCAGGAAGATTGGATGACATTCTCATTAATAAAGATAAAAATTACATCAGGCAAGTTTTGTAAAACAAAAAAAATCCGATTCATCAAATAAATAAATAGAAAATTAAATGCATTTCCATGTCAAAATATTGTTGAATTCTTTGTTTTAAGGTGAATTGTTAATTTATAGATAAGCGTGGCGAATGTGACGCATACAACCTCACCAGCCAGGCAGAGGAGGAGGATGACGACGACGATGAGGTGATTAGATCGACGAGGAAGCGCACTAAAAAAGGAATTCCGGAGGGTTTTGTTAGAAATGGTATGTTTCTCATTCTTAGATACTTTATACATTTGAAATAAAAAATCGGTTTTACAAATTGGGCCTGAAACTTAAGACATCAATGTTTTATTTTTTTTGCAGAATTATTTAGAGTGTGTTTAAGTGTTGCGTGTCTGTGTTGCACGTCACCACGTAGGCTCACCATTGGCCGACGGTGGTCATGTGGTGAGCCTACGTGGTGACGTGCAACACAGACGCGCAACACTTAAACACTACGTCTAAAGCTCGAGACCCAGAGAAAAGGAAATGAATAGTGATAAGTCGTTATTTTTGTTGTTTTTTGCCCACAAAAAGTATTCTCATTCTCAAGATTGAGCCACTGTGGTCCCTTGGACTATATTAACAATGTATTTAATGCATTTTCTGGGCCAGCAAGTTTCATTCCTTTAGAAGCCTATGGAGGAGTGATCCAGCTCTCAGATTTCATCAAAAATATCTTAATTTGTGTTCCGAAGACGAACGAAGGTCTTAAGGGGTTGGAACAACATGAGGGTGAGTAATTACTGAGAGAATTTTCATTTTTGGGTGAACTAACCCTTTAAAAGTGTAATTTAATTGAAATTTAATTTGTTCATAAAAGTGTAATTTAATTGAAATCTAATTTGTTAATAAAAGTGTAATTTAATTGAAATGTGTTCATAATTGTGCTTTGTCTTGTGACCTTGAATAAAGATAAAAATGGTGATATTAAATTGTATTGTGATTTATTTGTATGTGTATAACTGTAGTATTGTATGTAGTTCCATGTTTCCGGAGAAACATGGGACTACAGTTATAAGTTATAATAAAAGACGTCTAAATTTGAACTTAAAAAGACGTCCTCAAACGACCACATTTGGACTATAAATAGCCCTTATATGGAGGTTCCACCGACGTCCAAATTAGACGTGCGGTAGACGTCGGAAAAAGACGTCATCTGGCGTTACAAAACAACCTCTTCAGTGGACCAAAAATGGACGTCCAAAAAATGACACTAAAAAGACGTCACGCCGACGTCACGTTACGCAGTGGGTAACATCCGTATATAAATATAGATTATGGTTTTTAGACTTATGGATTTATGGATTAAAATAATAATAAATAAAAATAATATATGTTTTAAGATTTATAGCTATATGATGTTCTTACAGTTTTAGATTAAAAAAACATGGTTTGGAAAATATATTCATATAAAAATCTAAAATTGTATTTTTGTGCATTTTTCATAAGAATAAAATAAAAAAAATGTATATAACTTTTAACTTCCAAAGCTTGCAAGATGTAGCTAGTTTAATGTGACAGTGTTTCTTTTTTAGGTCTATGCTAAAAAGTTAATTAATGGATAATATAATTTAGTAGCCTACAATAAAATCCCCGAAAAATACAGAATATAAAATGCAACACATTATCGAAAAAAAAAAAAATCTAAAACATTTAATGGTGACGCACACACACAACTAGTCAATGTTTATGATAAGATAAATGTTTAATGTGACAGTGTTTCTTTTTTAGGTCATAAATTTGTTCTTTTTTAGAACGAATTTATCAGCCGATGACAGGGGCACTGACCATTCTAATCTTACCGGTGTGATCATTTCAAATAAAACTATATATTTTTGGAAGTCTTTTGGAAGCTAAAGTAGGCTACATTTAAATGCCCCACATGACTAGCAGTGACAGCAAGCGGATCAAGGACAGGGTGAACGAATTTCTACGCTCACCGAGAAACACTGTTGCCCACCGACGTCTACAATATTAGATATTGTAGAGCTATATTTTAAAGTTTTTTTTCTATTCGTTTTAAAATTTATTTGTACATTTACATTTTGCTTTCGTTAAATGTAACAAAACTATTTTAATTTATTATTTTCTCTGTTTTAAAATTTTGATATATTGTTTTTTGTTTGTTTATTTTTTAACATCTGGCTATTTACTCGTCTTGTTCTGGTCAAAAAATTTTGTTGAAAAAATAAAAAAATTGTGTTTTTACAAGAAAAAAATAGTGTTTTTATTATTATTATTATTATTATTATTATTATGCAGATGTTAATTCAGTCATTTTTGTTGGATAAAATGGTCCCTAATGTAAATGGAAATGCATGGTAATTTTATTTTATAAATATAAAATATAGGCTAGACAAAAAAAAGGGGGGTAAAAAAGTTTTAGAACTATTGACAAATCTCTCTGCATTAATAATAAAAAAGTAGACCATGTTTGTTCGGGATTCAAACTTAATCAATTTTAGTGTTCTTTTACATTTTCATTTGTTTTTATATTGAAAGTAATACTACTTAGTTAGTCTGTCAAGTCAACAAAATCAGTCTCCCATTGCTATGGCCAAGTATCACTGTCAGTCAACTTCACAAAACAATAATTTAGCAGATTAAAGACGAGCATCATTATTTTCATTTTCTGACGCGATCAGCTTTAAAAAAAAACTATTTTCATTTCCCTCATCAGTTTGGTCGTGCAGCGGCTCTACATGGAATCTAGCAAATTTACGTTAAAGTGGCATTGATGATAATTAAACAAAACGCTTGACATTAAATAAATAAACAGTTAATGAACTCGCTAATAAACAGTTACATATTTAAGCATCAAGAACGGTAAAACATAAATGAAGTTGGCCAACAGTATATTGGCCACAGTGAGATTCGATCTCGGATCGCTTGAAGCGCAGTGAGATTTATGTTGTTGCGTTACCCACTTAGCTACCGTCTGAACACTATTAAGTCTCGTCTTATGCTCTTCCTTAGCCCCATTGATAGCCTAATATATATATATTCTGTTGCAATGTTTTATGTTGTAATGTTTTTACTATTTATTCAATTTAATTTCAGTATTGTGATTATGAATTTGTTTATGTTTCACTTGAATTCATCTGTTACCAGCTTTCAATCGCTCTGAATGAGCCGCGGCGCGGCGTTAGATTACGCAATAGAGAGAATAAACGGACACATTTCAAAGTCTGTGATTGTAGCGCCGCTTAGCGGTAAAAGGCAGCAAATACAGATCCGAATTTCACCGCCGCGGGAGCGACGGCGGTAAAAGTATTATTCTGGTTGAGTAACCACTGTATGACTCGTCAAAGTTTTAGAGAGAGAGGTCTGAGATAGAGTCCCATTGAAAAGACACTCGGCCGTTTTTGGCTGCTTTTTCGTCCGCTGTGCGACCATCGTACCCCGATCTCTTAGAAAAGTCATAGCACACCATTCCCGAACAAGCCGCACGTTTTGACACCACTTTCATGGGTCTGTGACAAAAACTGTGGGAGGAGTAGTGCGTCAAAAAGTGACCAGAACAATAAGAATAATAAGTATGCAAGAGAACAATAGTGTTGCTTTGCAAGCACCACTAACTAGAATGTACATTTCCAGAAGAAAATGTGAAGTGGTGCTTGCAGTGGCAAAACTCACCACCCGGTTGCTAGAGTGTGGTACATTATTGCATACGAGCCAACAACCATGTCTGTACGGTATTGTGGAGCTGAGATATGGATTTTTCATGTGTTTGTGTGGTTACTAGGGTACCCTATATGGTTGCTATGGTGTGATTATACAGTGAATGAGATGATATTTAAAGACTAGTTGACAGTCTAAGTAAAAAAAGGCAAAATCCATGTTTCTTCTGTTTTCTGGAGCTGAGATATGGCTTGAATATGTTGTTTTATGGTTGCTAGGCTGCCCTAAATGGTTGCTAGGGCGTGGAAATGAAGTTCTTATGTCATTATTTATTGGCTCCTTGATAGGCCAAGTCAAAAGAGCCCAACCCCAAGTCTCTATGACCTTCTGGTCAAAAGATATGATCTCAAAACTTTTGTGCCAATGTTAAGTCTATGGGATTTTTTAGGCCGATTTATCGCCCGGCAGACGAACATAGTACAACCGATCGCTTAGAAAAGTCATAGCACACCTCTCCTCAATGAACCGGTCGATTTGACACCTCATTCATGGGTCTATGACAAAAAATGCGGGAGGAGTAGCCAGTGCCAAAGTTTTGTCTCGTTGAATAGTAATCACAACACTAGAATGTACATTTCCAGAAGAAAATGTGAAGTGGTGCTTGCAGTGGCAAAACTCACCACCCGGTTGCTAGAGTGTGGTACACGTGTATTTATACACGTGTGCATGATGTCACGTGCGTGATGTCACTCTAGCTTATGACATCACGCACTCTAGCTCTGAACAGTCTCCCCAATGTAAGTCAATGGGACTTTTTGGGCCGCTTTTTGGTCTGCTGTGCGAACATCGTACACCCGATCTCTTAGAAAAGTCATAGCACACCTCTCCTAAACGAGCCGGTCGATTTGACACCTCATTTATGGGTCTACGACAAAAAATGCGGGAGGAGTAGCGTGCCAAAGTTTTGTTTGGGTGAATAGTAATCACAACACTAGAATGTACATTTCCAGAAGAAAATGTGAAGTGGTGCTTGCAGTGGCAAAACTCACCACCCGGTTGCTAGAGTGTGGTACACGTGTATTTATACACGTGTGCATGATGTCACGTGCGTGATGTCACTCTAGCTTATGACATCACGCACTCTAGCTCTGAACAGTCTCCCCAATGTAAGTCAATGGGACTTTTTGGGCCGCTTTGTGGTCTGCTGTGCGAACATCGTACACCCGATCTCTTAGAAAAGTCATAGCACACCTCTCCTAAACGGCCGGTCGATTTGACACCTCATTTATGGGTCTACGACAAAAAATGCGGGAGGAGTAGCGTGCCAAAGTTTTGTTTGGGTGAATAGTAATCACAACACTAGAATGTACATTTCCAGAGGAAAATGTGAAGTGGTGCTTGCAGTGACAAAACTCACCACCCGGTTGCTAGGGTGTTCTGGGTGGTTGCTACGGTGTTCTGGGTGGTTGCTAGGCAGTTGTTAGGGTATTCTGGGTGGTTGCTATGGTGTTGCTAGGCGGTTGCTAGGGTATTATGGGTGGTGCTAAGGTGTTCTGGGTGGTTGCTAGGGTGTTGCTAGGGTGTTCTGGGTGGTTGCTAGGGTGTTGCTAGGTGGTTGTTAGGTGGTTGCTGAGGCGGTTGCTATGGTGTTTTGGGTGGTTGCTAGGGTGTTCCTAGGTGGTTGCTAGGGTGTTCTGTTGGTTGCTAGGGTGTTCTAGGTGGTTGCTACGGTGTTCTGAGTGGTTGCTAGGGTGTTGCTAGGTGGTTGCTAGGGTGTTGCTAGGTGGTTGCTAGGGTGTTCTGGGTGGTTGCTAGGGTGTTGCCAGGTGGTTGCTAGGGTGTTGCTAGGTGGTTGCTAGGGTGTTGCTAAGTAGTTGCTAGGGTGTTGCTAGGCGGTTGCTAGGGTGTTCTGGGTGGTTGCTAGGTGGTTGCTAGGCGGTTGCTAGGGTGTTCTGGGTGGTTGCTAGGGTGTTGCTAGGTGGTTGCTAGGGTGTTCTGAGTGGTTGCTAAGGTGTTGCTAGGTGGTTGCTAGGGTGTTCTGTTGGTTGCTATGGTGTTACTAGGTGGTTTGTAGTTGTCACAGATGGTTACTATGTTGTTTGTAGCATTTTCTTGGCATGATTTAGCACTTAGCTAATCAATATTAGCATGTAGATATTTACTACTAGCATGCGTAGCATGTAGCAAGTCCTGTTTGCTAGCACGAGTAAAAAGAGCCAACCCCCATATCTATACGATGTTTTGATGCAGAGATATGGGTCTTGCAAAACGGTTTCTAGGGTACTCTGTTTGGTTGCTAGGGAGTGGCTTGGCAGCTGCCAATCATGAAGCTCCAAAGTCAATGTGAATGTATAAACCAACCCCCATCTCTATACGATGTTTTGATGCAGAGATATAGGTCTTTTAAAATGGTTGCTAGGGTACTGTGTTTAGTTGCTAGGGAGTGGCTTGGCAGCTGCCAATCATGAAACTCCAAAGGCTGCTTGTCAGTATGAATGATATAAACCAACTCCCATGCCTCTATGACATTCAGAATGGAAGATATCCCTCTTTGGATTTTGGTTACTAAGGTGCTCGACAATGGTTGCTAGGGCATTTCCAGTAAGTGTTGAGGTGATTCAGGATTGGCTGTTTGCTGGCCCAAGTCAAACGAGCCCACCCTCATGTTTCTTTGACACTTATATCCTGAGATATTCCTTTGATTTCTTTTAATGGAAGTCTATGGAACTTGTTGCTAAGGAGCTCTAAATGGTTGCTAGGGCGTGGCTTGATAGCTTCACAATGATCGTGAGAGACTGATTGGTCGTCTGAGTAAAATGAGCCCGCCCCTTTGTCTCTACGACACTGTGATCCAGAGTTATGTTCAATATAAAGCGGTTTCTATGGTGTAGGACGGCCCATTTCATGGGCCGTCCTACACCATAGTAGTCAATGGGGAAATTTTGGGCTGCTCCTGCCCCCAGGGGTGCAACTTTTGAGAGACTGATTGGCCGTCTGAGTAAAATGAGCCCACCCCTTTGTCTCTATGACACTGTGATCCAGAGATATGTTTAATACAAAATCCCTATGCAATTTACCATCAGTAGGAAAAACACATGCATTTGATGGGACGTCCTTCACCATAGTAAGTCAATGGGGAAACTTTGGGCTGCTCCTGCCCCCCAGGGGTGCAACTTTTACCCCATTGTGAGGTATGTTCTTACAGAGCCTGTCAGCCTCTTCAAATGTGGTAAATTAAGACGTTTCTGCGAAATCCTCGCCCAGAGCTATGACTCGTCAAAGTTTTAGAGAGAGGTCTGAGATAGAGTCCCATTGAAAAGACACTCGGCCGTTTTTGGCCGCTTTTTACGTCCGCTGTGCGACCATCGTACACCCGATCTCTTAGAAAAGTCATAGCACACCATTCCCCGAACAAGCCGCACGTTTTGACACCACTTTCATGGGTCTGTGACAAAAACTGTGGGAGGAGTAGTGCGTCAAAAAGTGACCAGAACAATAAGAATAAGAATTAAAGCTAATAAGTATGCAAGAGAACAATAGTGTTGCTTTGCAAGCACCACTAATAAGAATAATACAGTATGCAAGAGAACAATAGTGTTTGCTTGCAGTGGCAAAACTCACCACCCGGTTGCTAGGGTGTTCTGGGTGGTTGCTAGGCGGTTGCTAGGGTATTGTGGGTGGTTGCTAAGGTGTTCTGGGTGGTTGCTAGGCGGTTGCTAGGGTATTGTGGGTGGTTGCTAGGTGGTTGCTAGGTGGTTGCTAGGGTGTTCTGGGTGGTTGCTAGGGTGTTGCTAGGCAGTTGCTAGGGTGTTAAGGGTGGTTGCTAGGGTGTTGCTAGGTGGTTGCTAAGGTGTTCTGGCTGGTTTCTAGGGTGTTGCTAGGTGGTTGCTAGGGTATTCTGGGTGGTTGCTAGGGTGTTCTGGGTGGTTGCTAAGCGGTTGCTAGGGTGTTCTGGGTGGTTGCTAGGTGGTTGCTAGGGTGTTCTTAGTGGTTGCTAAGGTGTTGCTAGGCGGTTGCTAGGGTGTTCTGGGTGGTTGCTAGGGTGTTGCTAGGCGGTTGCTAGGTGGTCGCTAGGGTGTTCTGGGTGGTTGCTAGGGTGTTGCTAGGTGGTTGCTAGGGTGTTCTGGGTGGTTGCTATGGTGTTGCTAAGGTGTTCTGGGTGGTTTCTAGGGTGTTGCTAGGTGGTTGCTAGGGTATTCTGGGTGGTTGCTAGGGTGTTCTGGGTGGTTGCTAAGCGGTTGCTAGGGTGTTCTGGGTGGTTGCTAGGTGGTTGCTCAGGGTGTTCTTAGTGGTTGCTAAGGTGTTGCTAGGCGGTTGCTAGGGTGTTCTGGGTGGTTGCTAGGGTGTTGCTAAGCGGTTGCTAGGTGGTCGCTAGGGTGTTCTGGGTGGTTGCTAGGGTGTTGCTAGGTGGTTGCTAGGGTGTTCTGGGTGGTTGCTATGGTGTTGCTCAGGGTGTTCTGGGTGGTTGCTAGGGTGTTGCTAGGTGGTTGCTCAGTGTGTTCTGGGTGGTTGCTAGGGTGTTGCTAAGCGGTTGCTAGGTGGTTGCTAGGGTGTTCTGGGTGGTTGCTAGGGTGTTGCTAGGTGGTTGCTAGGGTGTTCTGGGTGGTTGCTATGGTGTTGCTAGGTGGTTGCTAGGGTGTTCTGGGTGGTTGCTAGGGTGTTGCTAGGTGGTTGCTAGGGTGTTGCTCAGGCGGTTGCTAGGGTGTTCTGTGTGGTTGCTAGGGTGTTGCTAAGCGGTTGCTAGGTGGTTGCTAGGGTGTTCTGGGTGGTTGCTAGGGTGTTGCTAGGTGGTTGCTAGGGTGTTCTGGGTGGTTGCTATGGTGTTGCTAGGTGGTTGCTAGGATGTTCTGGGTGGTTGCTAGGGTGTTGCTAGGTGGTTGCTAGGGTGTTGCTAGGGTGTTGCTAGGCGGTTGCTAGGGTGTTCTGGGTGGTTGCTAGGCGGTTGCTCAGGGTGTTTTGGGTGGTTGCTAGGGTGTTGCTAGGTGGTTGCTAGGTGGTTGCTAGGGTGTTGCTAGGTGGTTGCTAGGTGGTTGCTAGGGTGTTCTGTTGGTTGCTATGGTGTTACTAGGTGGTTTGTAGTTGTCACAGATGGTTACTATGGAGTTTGTAGCATTTTCTTGGCATGATTTAGCACTTAGCTAATCAATATTAGCATGTAGCTATTCACTACTAGCATGCGTAGCATGTAGCAAGTCCTGTTTGCTAGCATGAGTAAAAAGAGCCAAACCCCATCTCTATACGATGTTTTGATGCTGAGATGTAGCTGTTGCAAAATGGTTGCTAGGGTACTCTGTTTGGTTGCTAGGGAGTGGCTTGGCAGATGCTGATCATGAAACTCCAAAGTCAATGTGAATGTATAAACCAACCCCCATCTCTATACGATGTTTTGATGCAGAGATATAGGTCTTGCAAACTGGTTGCTAGGGTACTCTGTTTGGTTGCTAGGGAGTGGATTGGCAGCTGCCAATCATGAAACTCCAAAGGCTGCTTGTCAGTATGAATGATATAAACCAACTCCCATGCCTCTGTGACATTCAGAATGGAAGATATCCCTCTTTGGATTTTGGTTGCTAAGGTGCTCGACAATGGTTGCTAGGGCATTGCCAGTAAGTGTTGAGGTGATTCAGGATTGGCTGTTTGCTGGCCCAAGTCAAACGAGACCACCCTCATGTTTCTATGACACTTATATCCTGAGATATCCCTTTGATCTATTTCAATGGAAGTCTATGGGAGTTGTTGCTAAGGTGCTCTAAATGGTTGCTAGGGCGTGGCTTAATAGCTTCACAATGATCCTGAGAGACTGATTGGCCGTCTGAGTAAAATGAGCCCGCCCCTTTGTCTCTACGACACTGTGATCCAGAGTTATGTTCAATATAAAGCGGTTTCTATGGTGTAGGTATGGCGTCCTACACCATAGTAAGTCAATGGGGAAAATTTGGGCCACTCCTACACCCCAGGGGTGCAACTTTTACCCCATTGTGAGGTATGTTCTTACAGAGCCTGTCAGCCTCTTCAAATGTGGTAAATTACACGTTTCTGCGACATCCTCGTTCCGAGCTACGAGTGGTCAAAGTTCATCGCAATGTTAAGTCAATGGGATTTTTGGGCCGCTTTTCGCCCCTGGGGCGGAACATCGTACCCCGATCGCTTATAAAAGTCATAGCACACCTCTCCTTAATGAGCCGGTCGATTTGACGCCTCACCCATGGGTCTGTGACAAAAGCTGCGGGAGGAGTAGCGAACCAAAAAGCGGCGGAAGTTTAAAAAAAAAATAATAATAATAAGTATGCAAGAGAACAATAGTGTTGCTTTGCAAGCACCACTAATAAGTATGCAAGATAACACTAGTGTTGCTTTGCAAGCACCACTAATAAGTATGCAAGAGAACAATAGTGTTGCTTTGCAAGCACCACTAATAAGTATGCAAGATAAGACTAGTGTTGCTTTGCAAGCACCACTAATAAGTATGCAAGAGAACAATAGTGTTGCTTTGCAAGCACCACTAATAATAAGTTTAAATAGCATTTCAGTAAGTTGGCTTTCACAAGCCAACTTAATAATAATAAGTTTAAATAGCATTTCAGTAAGTTGGCTCTCACAAGCCAACTTAATAATATGAGCAGAAACTGTCTAACTAAATGAACGTTCTTTAGTACGTCGTTCACATGCCGAATACATATTTAAACACTCGTTTTGGTTTTTACATAACTAATGTTATCTCTTACTAATGTTATGTAGGAGCTAAATAAATTAACGCATGGCACGAGCGTCTCTGAATTCGTCTATTCCTTCCTATCAGACACGCATTTGATATTTAAACATTTAAACGTCTTTGTGGAGTTTACAATATTCAATAACACGATTAGAACAAAGTGCTTATAATAAATGACTTACTGCATCAGCTGAACCCGTGCTCCTCAAAATGAAACCTGTAACTGAGGTAATGTTTTTTCCAGGATTGCGCAGCAAGAGCGAAAGGTTAGGACAACGTTAGATCCATAATAAACTGTATGTTTTTATCGATGTGGGCGTTTTCATGGCTTGCCTCAACATTAGTGTTGAATCGCATGCGGTGTCAGTGGGCGGGGTCACATTAGCACCTCATTCTCTTTAATGAGGAGAAAGGCAAAAGACTGGCATCTCTCCCTTTCCATACAAATGTAAGCGGTAAGACATTAGACCCAGGAGACACCACCTCAGAGCGCGTCATTGCTCAGCCGGCTATTTAGTGTGACGTAGTTACAGAGCAACAAGCCAAGCTAGCATTCCAGCTTATTGTGTCGATACAGCGTGGGGAATGAAAGCACCAGGATCGATGGTTCAAACTAGTGCTGTGGTCATTGCTTGAGGCTGGAGATTGGCCAGTGGACAAAGTGGCTGTTTCGGGCAAAATTGTTGCAGGTACCAAGTTAGATTCCGAAATGTTGGGAGTGATTGTAAAAGGGTCATTCCTACTATTCAGTGCCATTTCAGCTTGGTAAATTTGCATCAAAAAAAGTAAAAAATTCCATGATTCAAACATTTTATCTGAAGAATGGCTTGTTACACTACAAGAAAAATATATTGGTCCAGCTCAGGATATGACTCTTTAATAATTTTGACCAGATTCTTCACACATGCTAAGGCCAAATGTCCACCCTGTTACCGGACATTCTCATCTCAATTAATGAATGTTTTGAATTTACAATTAATGTAATATTTACATTTTCTGAGAGGTAACATGTCCCTCACTTTACCCTTCAAATGTATTTTAACTTAGTATTCATTAACAAGCATTATCTTGAAAAAAGTGGTTGTATTTTAAGGCACCGTGGTAATTTAATCACATTTCTTTTAGAACAAAAAGACATTTCAATGGAATTTTTCCCAATTTTTTAAATTATTTCATTTTGCCATTTCATTCCCTAAAATTAACCACAAAAATATGCATAACCTTTGTTGAAATTATTTGATTAGCTTAAACCAATACAGAGGAAACAGGGGGGCAGACGGGTAACAGGGTGGACAAAGGGGTAACAGGGTGGACATCACACCACTGAACAACAATAAATATATAACAAATAAATATTATAATAAATTCACTATAATACCAAATCACTTTAAACACTTATTTATTTAGCATTTACACCTACTGTTACAATATGTCCACCCTGTTACCGTGCAAAACAGTAACAGTAACAGTGCAAAACAGTAACAGGGTGGACAGTAACAGGGTGGACATTTTATGCTAAAGTTAGCCATTACTACTCATATGATGAAAAATAAGCTAGTGTGCAGTGATCACGGAGGAAGATTTTTAACCTGTTTATTTACCATATTTTCAAAATTAAAAACAATTATAAGTTTACACTATATATAGGCATAACAGGGTGGACATTTTATGCTTTACCACATCAGTAAATCACTCTTAAACATTGAAAAAAGAGTGAATTAAGGAGTGATACATACTCTGCTTCTTGAAGAGAATTTGCAGTCAAAAAGTATTCAAATTCCTGAGAGTCATGTGATTAGAGTAACAGTCAAGGGGCATGTCCAGAGGGATTTTCCATCAGAGTAACAGAGGGGACATTCAATTCAGGGACACAATATATTTTAAAGACTTTAAGCATTAAAAATGTATTACTAACAAAAAATCTATTTTGTTTAGGAATATTATAAATAAGAATATACAACGATATTGAAAAATTCTGAATTTATTTGATTTTTATTACTTATATTTGTGGCTGAAGTTATACAAGCTTACTTGGGGACATGGCAGTTTAGTATACTTACACTAAAATCAGGGTGAATATTTTTAATTAATTAATCCTGTGTAGGCATATTATTGTGTTCTATGGTAAAGGGGGGTTAAGTATTTAAGATAATCATGTAAAAACAAGTATTAGCCCATTTCTACTCAAAATATACCACATTATGTCACAAGGACTCAAATGGCACCGAATGCTAAGAATGACCCAAAAGCTTGGTATATTAATGTTGTATCTTCTGTCATAGTAACACAGTTTTGAGAGTGTGGTAAGGATGCATCTTATTCGGACACGGTAACGCAGTGCGATTGTGGTGAAGACGTATTGTGCAAACATTTGTTTGCTGTTCAGGTATGAATATGCCTATGACTATTGATTGTATGTTGTTACAAAAGAAACCTATTTTATGACATGTTATTGTTGTTACAGGACGTGTGTCCAGTCACTGTTTTTCCTATCGTGGTTTTAGTTATATAAACTGCCTACCATAACTTATACGTTTGTTTGTTGAACGCCCGAGGGAGCGAGAGAGTTTAAGCCTTTACTTTGTATGTTCGTATTTTGTTTTGTTTTGACTCTCTCTGACAACATATGTATACATGGTGAGGTTCTTCCAATGAAACATTTGGGTAATGTACAATTTTCTAAAGAGACAAACGCCTGCAGTGGTGTGCTTGAAGTGAATGGGGAATTTTGCTGTGAATCACGTGAATCATTTAATTGGGCTGAGGTATTTGTGTATTCTTAGATAATTTATTAAGAGTGACGTGTGTTGTGTTTTATATTCAGACACGTCTCAAGAGGGAAACTTTGTACACACCCTTAACTATTTGGTGTTTTGATTGAGAGAAGTTTCATAACGTGTTACAGTTGTCTTTTAGAATTGTTTATATAATGAAACCATTGTGAAATAAATAAATGTATACTTTTTCTGACACACCAGCTTCCGTCTGCATCCTTTAATTAGGGTGGCTTGCGTGCCGCCGGGTGGTTCTTTTTTACCTGACTAATTTATAATGATGGGTCTTTGATTTAAGTAATATTAGGAAACAATCAAACCCTCTAGTGGTCACACAGATTACAACAATTGAGAATAGTTTTTTGTATATATATAAATGGCTTCATTTAAAAGAAGAGCATTTCAGCTTCATAAAGAGATCTTTCGTGTCTCTGTGACAAGTATTTAATGAGTTAGAGCTGATTTTTCGGACGCGTTTCAGAAAGATTTTTGCGGAGACAGAGTGAGCTGAAAGCGCACCCTGTTTAATTTATCTATTTTACAAAAACACAAGGTTTTGATATTAATAAGAGTGTACACAAAAAAAGAAGACCCTCTATAGTTAATAATTATGTATTGATTTTATTTATATGACCATTAATGACAGAGTATTTTAAGTCTATGTTGCAGCTGTGTGAAAAAAAACGATCAGAAACGAAAATGATGAAAAGAGGCAGTGTTGTAGCATATTTTGTATTGTTGCATAAAATATACATAAAGTGATAACCGGAGTAGCCAGAGCGTGCTGAGTGATGCGATCAAGTACACTCTGTTCCATTTGCAGAAGAAACGGACTTGTGTCCTCTCGTCCTCAGGAGTTCATTCTCCTGAGTTGAGCTTGCCATGTTCGAACTACCAAGGACGCAAGTCCAAAGTTTGCGTACTTGGTATTGAGAAACGGCTAGTATTTCATTTAGAAACAGCTTTCATTTAAACCTACCTTTCAACTCAAACTTTGTGCTTTAGAAAGCTTTTCATTTGCTTAAGTTATCATTCATCTTAATACATATAGGCCTGGTTTCACAGACAGGGCTTAGATTAACCCTTTAGGCGCCAGACGTTTTCCTAAAACGTTATATTTTGACATCTTAATATTAAGAATGACCCAAAGTTTATGTAGGGATTACATTTTTCCATCGAATTTGCATATTATGATGTCATATGGTGGCGGCAATCTTGGATTATAGAATTTTCATGAAAAGTTACGTTTAAATGAAAAAAGGCAGCACTTCTGGCCTTGAAGGTCAGTAACAGAATCTTGAAATCTATGCGGTATTGAACCAGGAGGCAATGAAGATGCCGAAGAACAGGAGTGATATGATTAATAGAAGGGGTCTGGTGATGATACGGACAGCAGAGTTCTGTCTGAACTAAATCTAAAAACTGTCAGATTTTGTCAAAGTGGATTTGGTACCAATGAGGAGAACCTCGGTTTTGTCATGCAGTAGGTTTGGTGGACAGGTAGAGCTGGGTGTCATCCGCATAGCAGTGGAAATGCATGTTAAATTTACGGAAGATATGGCCAAGAGGAAGCAGATAGATGATGAACAGAATGGACACCAGTAGTTATAGGGGTTAGGGGGTAGTTATGGGGCGGAGGTTATTGAAATTGTTGGGGTCTGCACCAGGCTTCTTAAGTATCCGATTCCAGACGCTTCCCAGAAAACAATAGTCCAGGAGGGTGGCGGGTCAGAGGCGGATCCTGGGGAAGGGATGGAGGGCCAGGTCTGTGCAGGGGAATGGGACCTGGGCATTGCCAGGCCGGACCCTGGTTATGAAGCATGGGTGACCAGGTTGAGCAGGACACGCAGGACACTGGCTCGGAGGCAGCCATCTTGTCATAGACACTGGTTTGGAGGAAGTGACGTAAACAGTCTCTAAATCTGCCAACTTTTTCGTAGACACTGGCTCGGAGGAAGTGATGTGAACAGTCTCTGGCTCGGCAGAAGTGACGTGAATAGACTCTGGATCGGCCATCTTGTCTGTAGACACTGGCTCGGAGGAAGTAACGTGAACAGTCTCTGGATCAGCCATCTTGTCCATAGATACTGGCTCTGTAGAAGTGACGTGAAGCGTCTCTGGTTCGGCAGAAGTTACGTGAAAAGGCTGCAGAATGAGGGCTAATGTGGAGTACCACGTTTCTCTTCTGTGATCGCCACAGCATATTTCGAATCAGTTGCAGAGCCAAGCTAATATAAAATCCTAAAGTGCAGTGAGGAGGGTGCAGTGGCATGGTTGACTCCAGTGGCTCAGATAGTCCCCCTCTAAAAAATATCATGAGGCACAGAGGGTCAAAAGGATTAACATTTGCCAGATCGAGAAAATCATGTACATATCCTCAATGGGCCGTTCTCCCAGACGGAGACACATAATCCGTGCTACTGGATTCCTGGAGGTCATTGCTGCTGGATCCAAGTTAGTGGTGGGTTCTTCTGTCACAGAGCAGGTTTGAACATAGAAGGAAGCAGGATCCAAATGCAGCAGTAGTAGTACTTTTATTAAATAAACTAAAGACTAAACAGACTCAAAACTCAGACATAGAGAACAACATCAAACAACATCAAGAACCCACAAACACTGTAACAAGACACAAGGTTTAAATACAGAGACTAACAAGCTAAACAAGATAACATGAGGGCGTGGTCAATCAGAAACACATGGGGATACCAATAAACTAGAAAAACTACAAAGGACTACAAAACATGGCACAAAAGGAAATAACTAAAGTTCACACAAGACAAGGGAAACACTGACAGGAATCACTACAGCTATATTCCACAATACTGAATGCTCAGGTGTATAGTAAGTAGTAAACAAACTGTGTAAATAATTACTAATAAATGGTAGAAATAAACCGAATGCATGTAGTGGTTGGCCTTTTGCTGTAGAGATTTTCCATTTACTAAATACAGTAGACATTCTGATTCCATGTATGGGGCACATATATATTATTCATATGACATACAAACACAAGTAGACAAGACATGTTTAGTTCAAAAGCTCACTCGCCACTGCAAGACACAGATCATAAGTAAGAAGATACGAGCAGCGCTGCCAGATCTGTCTCGTGTGTGCACTCAGTTGGACTACTGTCATTGCGACTCCCCACCCTGCCTTCATGTTGCCCCCTAAAGGCCTCATTATGCTTCTGCGTCAACTCCACGGTCAGGTACGCCGTCACTCCAACGGCGTCGTGACGGTTTTTATGGTTCTGCGTCAGGTTAAGTTGCATCGCGGTGCACTACACCTCCAGAACGCTAGGTGGTTTGCGAATCTCTCTGCTAGTAGTAGTGGGAAGTTTGGATCATTTTACTGACTTGGATCTTTGAGTCTCGTTCAGCAAAATGTAAAAATCTTTTTCGTTCAACAGCTCTTGACAATAAGCAACATTGTGCAGTACTTTTCATTGATTTGTCAAAAGCCTTTGACTCTGTAAACCACATTTTACTCAAAGAGAGACTGATCAATATTGAATTATCTAAAAAGGTAGTTGGATGGATCTGGGGCCTCATTTATAAAACTGTGCGTAGGATCCTTACTAAAAGTGTACGTGCGCCCGAAAGCTAAAAATGGCGTATGCAAAAAAATATTCAGATTTATAAAACTGTTCGTATGCCAGAACTATGCAGAATTCACTTTATAAATCCCAGTCAGCGGAATAATGCGCGCACATGTGTCTCCTCCCCGAAATAACCATAAATGGAGATTACAACGCCTAGTTTTACTATGCATATCCTCATCTGCAAATCATTTGCATATGATTATTCGTCCACGTGATACCATGTTTAACGGTACAAGACGTTAGTAAAATATGAAATACAGATGTGCCGTCACATTATTAGAAACATTGTTTTTTAGTAGCCTATCCTTGCCCTGTTTTTGAATAAATAAATCAAATAGTGTTAAATATATTTCAGAGAAAGTTTTTCTCAATCTTTTCCACTGGCCAAATAGTATTTATAATTTATAATTTAATAGAAACAGATAGACCTTGTTGTGCATTAATTGCTAAATGTTTATATCAGAAGTAGCCTAAAACATAGTTTAAATCATTATTTATTTATTTAAACTGTTATTGTGAACATGCACTGTATTTATGATTAGGACTTATAATGAAGATTTATGGTTTTACTTCATCTGCCGTTAGATTTTAGGTTATGCGTCAGTTTCAATAAACGGCCCAACTACGCTCATGGCGACATTTTAAGAAAGGATTGATGTCTGTTTCAAGTGATGATAGGTTTGTGAAATTATATTTGAATTATATTTCTGTAGATGTATGTCTAATAGTGACCAGAAAGACATATAACTCCACCATCAGTGTCGCCAAAACACATCCTCTTCTAAAAGAGTGTGTACGCATGGTCAAGAGCATCCTTACGGTGCGCACTTATTTACGGCAAGTTTATTTTTTATAAATCCTGATATGTGCGTGGAAAAATGTGTACGCATATTTCTATGCCCATTTTGTGCGTACGCAACGTTTATACATCAGGCCCCTGTAATTATCTCACTGACAGGTCCCAGTGTCAGATAATATTTGTTCTAATATTCTTCCCTTATCTAAAGGAGTGTCAAATCCTGTACATACTCCTCAATGAGCCATTCTTCCTGACGGAGACACATAATCTGTGCTACTGGATTCCTGGAGGTCATTGCTGCTGGATCCAAGTTGCAGTGGTGGGTTCTTCTGTCACAGAGCAGGTTTGAACATAGAAGGAAGCAGGATCCAAATGCAGCAGTAGTACTTTTATTAAATAAACTAAAGACTAAACAGACTCAAAACTCAGACATTGAGAACAACATCAAGAACCCACAAACACTGTAACAAGACACAGGGTTTAAAAAACAGAGACCAACAAGCTAAACAAGATAACATGAGGGCGTGGTCAATCAGAAACACCTGGGGATACCAATAAACTAGAAAAACTACAAAGGACTACAAAACATGGCACAAAAGGAAATAACTAAAGTTCACACAAGACAAGGGAGTAAAGGAGTGCCCCAAGGCTTTGTTTTGGGGCCACTTTTTATTTACTATCTATGTGTACAATGTTGGCCAGGATCTTGTTGTCACCAATTACCATTTTTATGCTGATGATATGGTAGGGCTGCACGATATTGGTAAAAAATGGCATTGCGATATTTTATATTTCCGCGATATATATTGCGATATTAGAATAATTTCCCCAGATGATTTAAATAGCTCTATTTGGAAAGAATGAATCATTGAATGACTGGGGCGGTTTTGTTATGGAGTATATCCGCATAGAAACTAATATTAATTAATTGAATGTTTACTAATGTCGTTAACAGGTTATGTTAACAGGATGCTGCACATTAGTGGTGGTTGTATATAAAGCACTTTGAGTGCAGAGAAAAGCACTATATACATGTAATGAATTATTATTATTATTAATGTAGTTAACTATAGTTAACTACATTAATAATAATCCATTTATTAAAGCATTTAATAAATGGAGTTTTAATCCATTTATAAATAAATTCCATTTATTAAAGCCTATAGGCTTTAATAAATGGAACCTTATTGTAAATTGTTTCCGATTTATGTCTCTTGAGTTCAGTGTTGAATAGATCAGTTGTTTTAACCATTCATTAAAGTGAATCGGTTCAAATGAGTCATTAGTTCGCGAATCGGACGTTTCATTAACGGACCACGCCATACCTGCTGTGTGATTATCCAGGCAGGTTAGGACATCGCACAAGATTTCTGTCAACACGGAAAACATTTCATCACCGGATCGCATTTTTTTTTTTTTTTTTTTTGAAAGTGTGGTTTATGTAATGTCATCTGAATGTGTGGAACAGCAACCGGTGGTAGTTCAGAAAAAAGGTCTTCCGACCTTTTACCGTCATGTATTCTCAAAGATATTCAGTCAACTCAATTCATTGATATGCACGAGCACAGGAGAGCAGAGAGTTTGAAGACGGTGAGAGTGCACGCACGACCGGGACTTTCTCTCTCAGTTAAACGAGCGCAGAAGTCACTCATTGTCATCTACATCATTCACCGGTCAAGTTTGGCGGGACAAAAATGCGCTTTAGTAAGAAAACGGAAAACAGCGCGCAAGTTCCAGTCTTCTTGCGCTTGATGTTTAAACTGACAGGACTTGCAAATTGATAAACTCTCACTATGATGGTTAAACTTTGCATTTAATCCGCAAATCACAAGCGTTACGGGCCGGGGAGCTGCTGGCACGCAGCCTACTGATCACGAATCACGGATTAACTACGATCCCTAGTGACATCGCGCATTCTTGCGATGTGACTATCGTGGATGCGCACATCGCGATATCGATGTTAAAGTGATACATCGTGCAGCCCTATGATATGGTATCTACAGCTTTGCAAAAACTCTTAGTGCCTGTGTCTCTACATTAGAAAATGCTTTTAACAATGTTCAGAATATGCTTCTACAACTGGATATTACTTTTAATCCAAATAAGAGTGTAACCCCTTTACACCCGGGTCCAACTCGACCCGCTCCCGAGCGGGCCTCGGACCCGGGTCTCCGGCATGAGAGTTGGGGCGCTCTAACAAAGAGGCTAAAGACTGCAGCCTCTAGCGTCTGTCGCTAGAGCGCCTATTGAGATCGGGGAGTGAGGTTTACTCGCACAGCAACTACTAGCCTCCGTTACAAGAGCAAGTTGATGTTATTCTCAAAAGCATAGAGAAATCTGCACATAAGTCCTCAAATTGTCACTCTTCAAGGGGCAAAAATTGAAAGAGTTAAATCTTTTAAATATCTAGGTATTTTAATTGATGATAGTCTTAGTTTTAAAGGACATGTTGAACATTTGGTTAGGAAACTGAGAACTGAAAATTGGCTTTTACTTTAGAAATAGGCTATGTTTTTCTTTCAATGCAAAAAAGAAACTTGTTGCTGCAACATTTACACCCATTCTGGATTATGGTGACCTCATTTTTATGAATGCCCCGACCCAAGTATTGAAATTACCGGACACTGTTTAGCATGCCGCATTGAGGTTTATCACAAACTGTAAGCCTCGCACACACCACTGTGAACTTTACACACATGTGGGCTGGCCAGCACTGGAGAATCGTAGACTCAGTCATTGGTATACCTATAATGATCAATAAACCATCAACCAAACCAACATTGATTCCATCATTACAATTGAAAGCCATCAACTTTTTAAAATAATTATTAGGCTTAAAATAACAGTTTTTAATTTAAGTGAACTTCAAACAATCGCCACATAAACCCATACTAAAAACCATATTTACCTGTGCCCTTCCTGTCTTAACAGGTAGGATACAGAAATTGAAATAAAGTTATAAAACAGTCTGCGCTGCATGAATTATAAATTATGTATAAAATAATCGTTATTAAAGCTACAAAAGTTCTTTAGTCAAGATCAGTGAGTAATTTTCTAATTTCCCTTTGTTCTTTGATTAACTTTACTGACAGAACGCTTTATTCGCTGCTGGCCCTTTAAGAAGGACCCGTTCTCACTCTGATTGTGTGTGTTATTGTTCGTTCAAGCTCAAAAGAGAACTGTATATTCTGGCACGCGGTCAGTGAATGCGGCATTATGGAGCGCGCTCTTTCTGCGAGTCTCATTTAGGGCATTCACAGGCAGCTTTTCACTTCTTGTCGTGCAAAATGCGAAAAGGCATTTGCACGAATAAGAGCGGGATCATGTAACACTAGTCAAAGGATGACACAAAAGAAGAGATGCTGCGTTAATAGCCCTAATTTGTTTATTAAATCGTGGCATTTTGCATTATAATTGCATAGGTTTGAGATCGCTATTAGCCTACGATTTATGCTTTATCTACAAATCAAGTATAATTAAAGCTGCAAGCAGCGATGGGCGGGCCCTCGCACCAGTAGCGCGTTGTGGTGTGAGGCGGCCACGTTGCAGATTCTGGAGCTCAGCCGGTGCGGCTGTGAATTGCTACGCTGCTTCGTTAAGGGTCACTTCCTGTTGCCAGCAGGTGGCGCTATGACTGTTGGTGAATGTTGGCATGTAGATTTGTTCAGGGTGGGACTCTTGTCAAATGTGTAAAATTTGGTGCAGATCTGGGCATTTACAGCCAAGTTCCTACAACTTCCTGTTTCATGGCGAATCATCGACGCCACGGACACGCCCATTGACGAAAACGCGCAGATAGCACAACTTTACATCACCAATGCCTTTAGAAGGCACAGCAGAAATGTGAAGTCGATCCGAACTAAATCCCTAGGAGGAGTTTGTTAAAGTACGGAGTGTGTAAATCGTCCCAAAATGGCCACCAAATTCAAAATGGTGGACTTCCTGTCGAGTTTAGGGCATCGCTCCAAGAGACTTTTCTGTGCGTCTGGACATGGTAAATGTACCACAGAAATTTCGTACATGTCGGTCAAACATGCGGCGGAGGCTGCTTCGTTAAAGGTCATTTCCTGTTGCCAGCAGGTGGCGCTATGACTGTGGGTGAATGTCGGCATGTGGATTTGTTCAGGGCGGGACTCTTGTCAAATGTGTAAAATTTCGTGCAGATCTGGGCATTTACAGCCAAGTTACTACAACTTCCTGTTTCATGGCGAATCATCAACGCCACGGACACGCCCATTGACGAAAACACGCAGATAGCACAACTTTACATCGCCAATGCCTTTAGAAGGCACAGCAGAAATGTGAAGTCCATCCGACTAAATCCCTAGGAGGAGTTCGTTAAAGTACGAGTGTGTAAATCGTTCCCAAAATGGCCACCAAATTCAAAATGGTGGACTTCCTGTAAAGTTCAGGCATCAGCTCCAAGATACTTTTCTGTGCGTCTGGACATGGTAAATGTACCACAGAAATTTCGTACATGTCGGTCGAAACATGCGCGGAGGCTGCTTCGGTTAAAGGTCACTTCCTGTTGCCACTAGGTGGCGCTATGACTGTGGGTGAATGTCGGCATGTGGATTTGTTAGGGCGGGACTCTTGTCAAATGTGTAAAATTTCGTGCAGTTTTGGGCATTTACAGCCAAGTTACTACAACTTCCTGTTTCATGGCGAATCATCGACAGCCACGGACACGCCCATCATGGGAAACGCAAGATAGCACAACTTTACATCGTCAATGTCTTTAGAAGGCACAGCAAAAATTTGAAGTCGAATCCGACTAAATCCCTAGGAGGAGTTAGTTAAAGTCCGGAGTGTGTAAATCGTTCCCAAAATGGCCGCCAAATTCAAAATGGCAGACTTCCTGTGGAGTTTAGGGTAGGGGTTCTTGAGGCTTTTTTGTGCGTTTTGACATGATACACGTCCCCACCAAATTTCATGCATGTAGGTTGAACGTCAACGAGGGGCTAATTTTTCCAATTTTCTAGGTGGCGCTAGCGAGCCATTTTGCCCCGCCCATCCGCGAAACCCACAAAATACAAAATTTTCACCAGTCCTGACATGCATGCCAAATTTGGTGAGTTTTTGAGCATGTTGCGGCCGCGAAAATGGCGCTTACTTTGCAGAAAAAAATAAAAAAATAAAAAAATTAAAGCTGCAAGCAGCGATGGGCGGGCCCTCGCACCTGTAGCACGTAGGGGTGTGAGGCGGCCGCGTTGCATATTCTGCAGCTCAGCCGGTGCGGCTGTGAATTTGCTAAGCAGCTTCGTTAAAGGTCACTTCCTGTTGCCAGCAGGTGGCGCTATGACTGTGGGTGAATGTCGTCATGTAGATTTGTTCAGGGCAGGACTCTTGTCAAATGTGTAAAATTTCACACAGATCTGGGCATTCACAGCCAAGTTACTACAACTTCCTGTTTCATGGCGAATCATTCGACGCCACGGACACGCCCATCGACGAAAACGCGCAGATAGCACAACTTTACATCATCAATGCCTTTAGAAGGCACAGCAGAAATGTGAAGTCGATCTGACTAAGTCCCTAGGAGGAGTTTGTTAAAGTACGTCAATGAGTAAATCATCCAAAAATGGCGGTAAAATTAGAAATGGCCGACCTCCTGTTGAGTTTAGGGCATCGCTCCAAGAGACTTTTTTGTGCGTCTGGACATGGTAGATGTACCACAGAAAATTCGTAAATGTCAGTCAAACATGCGGCGGGGGCTGCTTCATTAAAGGTCACTTCCTGTTGCCAGCAGGTGGCGCTATGACTGTGGGTGAATGTCGGCATGTAGATTTGTTCAGGGCGGGACTCTTGTCAAATGTGTAAAATTTGGTGCAGATCTGGGCATTTACAGCCAAGTTACTACAACTTCCTGTTTCATGGCGAATCATCGACGCCACGGACACGCCCATCGACGAAAACGCGCAGATAGCACAACTTTACATCGTCAATGCCTTTAGAAGGCACAGCAGAAATGTGAAGTCGATCCGACTAAATCCCTAGGAGGAGTTCGTTAAAGTACGGAGTGTGTAAATCGTCCCAAAATGGCCACCAAATTCAAAATGGTGGACTTCCTGTCGAGTTTAGGGCATCGCTCCAAGAGACTTTTCTGTGCGTCTGGACATGGTAAATGTACCACAGAAATTTTGTACATGTCGGTCAAACATGCGGCGGAGGCTGCTTCGTTAAAGGTCATTTCCTGTTGCCACTAGGTGGCGCTATGACTGTGGGTGAATGTCGGCATGTGGATTTGTTCAGGGCGGGACTCTTGTCAAATGTGTAAAATTTCGTGCAGATCTGGGCATTTACAGCCAAGTTACTACAACTTCCTGTTTCATGGCGAATCATCGACGCCACGGACACGCCCATTGATGAAAACACGCAGATAGCACAACTTTACATCGTCAATGCCTTTAGAAGGCACAGCAGAAATTTGAAGTCGATCCGACTAAATCCCTAGGAGGAGTTCGTTAAAGTACGGAGTGTGTAAATCGTCCCAAAATGGCCGCCAAATTCAAAATGGCGGACTTCCTGTCGAGTTTAGGGTAGGGGTTCTTGAGGCTTTTTTGTGCGTTTTGACATGATACACGTCCCCACCAAATTTCATGCATGTAGGTTGAACGTAGACGAGGGGCTAATTTTTTCCAATTTTCTAGGTGGCGCTAGCGAGCCATTTTGCCCCGCCCATCCGCGAAACCCACAAAATACGAAATTTTTCACCAGTCCTGACATGCGTGCCAAATTTGGTGACTTTTTGAGCATGTTGCGGCCACGGAAATGGCGCTTACTTTGCAGAAAAAAATAAATAAATAAAAAAATTAAAGCTGCAAGCAGCGATGGGCGGGCCCTCGCACCTGTAGCGCGTAGGGGTGTGAGGCGGCCGCGTTGCATATTCTGCAGCTCAGCCGGTGCGGCTGTGAATTTGCTAAGCAGCTTCGTTAAAGGTCACTTCCTGTTGCCAGCAGGTGGCGCTATGACTGTGGGTGAATGTCGTCATGTAGATTTGTTCAGGGCAGGACTCTTGTCAAATGTGTAAAATTTCACACAGATCTGGGCATTCACAGCCAAGTTACTACAACTTCCTGTTTCATGGCGAATCATCGCACGCCACGGACACGCCCATCGACGGAAACGCGCAGATAGCACAACTTTACATCATCAATGCCTTTAGAAGGCACAGCAGAAATGTGAAGTCGATCTGACTAAGTCCCTAGGAGGAGTTTGTTAAAGTACGTAATGAGTAAATCATCCAAAAATGGCGGTAAAATTAGAAATGGCCGACCTCCTGTTGAGTTTAGGGCATCGCTCCAAGAGACTTTTTTGTGCGTCTGGACATGGTAGATGTACCACAGAAAATTCGTAAATGTCAGTCAAACATGCGGCGGGGGCTGCTTCATTAAAGGTCACTTCCTGTTGCCAGCAGGTGGCGCTTATGACTGTGGGTGAATGTCGGCATGTAGATTTGTTCAGGGCGGGACTCTTGTCAAATGTGTAAAATTTCGTGCAGATCTGGGCATTTACAGCCAAGTTACTACAACTTCCTGTTTCATGGCGAATCATCGACGCCACGGACACGCCCATCGACGAAAACGCGCAGATAGCACAACTTTACATCGCCAATGCCTTTAGAAGGTACAGCAGAAATGTGAAGTCGATCCGACTAAATCCCTAGGAGGAGTTCGTTAAAGTACGGAGTGTGTAAATCGTCCCAAAATGGCCACCAAATTCAAAATGGTGGACTTCCTGTCGAGTTTAGGGCATCGCTCCAAGAGACTTTTCTGTGCGTCTGGACATGGTAAATGTACCACAGAAATTTTGTACATGTCGGTCAAACATGCGGCGGAGGCTGCTTCGTTAAAGGTCATTTCCTGTTGCCACTAGGTGGCGCTATGACTGTGGGTGAATGTCGGCATGTGGATTTGTTCAGGGCGGGACTCTTGTCAAATGTGTAAAATTTCGTGCAGATCTGGGCATTTACAGCCAAGTTACTACAACTTCCTGTTTCATGGCGAATCATCGACGCCACGGACACGCCCATTGACGAAAACACGCAGATAGCACAACTTTACATCGTCAATGCCTTTAGAAGGCACAGCAGAAATTTGAAGTCGATCCGACTAAATCCCTAGGAGGAGTTCGTTAAAGTACGGAGTGTGTAAATCGTCCCAAAATGGCCGCCAAATTCAAAATGGCGGACTTCCTGTCGAGTTTAGGGTAGGGGTTCTTGAGGCTTTTTTGTGCGTTTTGACATGATACACGTCCCCACCAAATTTCATGCATGTAGGTTGAACGTAGACGAGGGGCTAATTTTTTCCAATTTTCTAGGTGGCGCTAGCGAGCCATTTTGCCCCGCCCATCCGCGAAACCCACAAAATACGAAATTTTTCACCAGTCCTGACATGCGTGCCAAATTTGGTGACTTTTTGAGCATGTTGCGGCCACGGAAATGGCGCTTACTTTGCAGAAAAAAAAAATAAATAAATAAATAAATAATCCCAACAGTTTCAATAGGGCCTCGCACAGCTAGTGCTCGGGCCCTGAAAAAATAAAAATAACCCTAACAGTTTCAAGAGGGGCCTCGCACCGTTAGTGCTCGGGGCCCTAATAATGGGAACATTGATCGTGAAGAGAGTGTCCGTCGTGTTACTCGTGGAAACCGAACGCGACGCGCTGTGTGGATGCTGAATGGAGAATGACTGAGGCGAGATGACTTTCCGTTAACTTTAACTTAGCGACTAAAATATTAATTTTACCACACATTATGCTATTGAATGACTTTAGAAGTCTTGGAATATAGTGTGAAAACTTGATTGTGCTTTACAAAGTTTTTATGCCTTTAGTGGGGCTTAACAAAATAACACAATACCTAGGCTACTATGCAGAATATCGAACGTCACTGAGAAGCTGCAGCCGTGGCGGGAGGATTTTAAGTGTGGCGGCCCGCACACGGGAGAATGAATGTAGCGGAAACACTGGTATATGTTTATTTATAAGGATATTCTGCATCTGCTCCCCTCATATTTGTGTGAATATATTCAACCAAAAGGGACTGGACTGTATTCTTTACGCTCACAAGACTCACTGCTACTGTCTGTACCAAGTGTCCGCACAGAAGCTGGTAATGTGGCATTTCACTATTCTGCCCCACAACATGAAATTTCAAATTACAAAATTTCTGGGAATTAAAGGAACTGGTTTCAATAGGCCAATTTAAACTCTTGCTCAAAGGTTTGGAAATGAAATCTATGGTTTGTGAATGTTTTTAAATAGTCTTATGAAATTGTTATAAAATTGCCTGTAATGTACTGAATTGTTGTGATCTGTGCCGCTGTCTTGGCCAGGTCTCCCTTGAAAAGAGATTAGTAATCTCACTGGGATTTTCCTGGTTAAATAAAGGTTAAATAATAAAAAAAACTCCTGATCCGAGACATTCTTTTCATTGCAACTTCATATTTATCAGGTTTCTTCTCCTCTCGTGTTCTTCGAGACGTTAGTTGTCGACTCGTCAGTGTCCGAGCTCTGATCTGTGCTGTCTGCTGGCTCATGCCGTGCGATACATCAGGGCCGGAAAGAGTAATGATTAGTTCATATTTCGAGTCTCGAGTTTGGGATCGTCCGTGTCCGAGTCTTTTGTTCTTCCTGCCAGTCCCATAGAGCCAGTACCGGAAAGAGAAATGATTAGTTCATCTCTCGAGTTCCAGTTCGGCCGGGTCCGACTCTTTGTTCTTCCTGCCAGTCCCATAGAGAGCTATGCTGGCAGTACCTGAAAGAGAAATGATTAGTTAATCTCACGAGTTCGAGGTTCGGTGGGGTCCGAGTCTTTCGTTCTTCCTGTCAGTCCCATAGAGTCTATGGTGTCAGTACCAGAGAGAGAAATGATTAGTTCATTTAGAGTCTTCGGGTTTGAGTCCTTCGTTCTTTTGTCACATGACCACTGGTCTCTCGCATCAAATACAACATTAGATTCATATTATTGACTGCGTCTGAATGTATATTGTTTTATATTTAGGCATTAAAATACAAAATATGTGCAATAAACATTATCTGAAAAATAAAAGTTCCATCTTATTATTGATTTAGTTATAGTTTTACTTATTACTTATTATAGTTTTTTTTAGTCCGTCTCTTTTCTGTATTGTGCATCTGTGGTGTGTTTTATTATATATTCTACATTAATTGATACCCTTATTATACATTAATACCCTTTGGCAAGACTCGTGTCCACTTCTTGATGAAGTTGTCGAGTAAACTTGACTGTGACGCCTTGAGGGTTAAGCCATGATGGTAACACTTTATTTGAAGGGGTGTGCATAAGTCTGTCATGATAATGTCATAAACATGACATAACACCTGTCATGAACATGAAGGAGTCTTTATGAATGTTTATGACTGTTGCCATTAAGTGTCATTCGGTAAATTATGACACTTTTAATGCAAAGCTGACATTGTTTAAAATGTCTTTGTTATGACAACTTGACATTAACAAAGACAAAAAGTTAAAGCTGCAAGCAGCGATGGGCGGGCCCTCGCACCTGTAGCGCGTAGGGGTGTGAGGCGGCCGCATTGCATATTCTGCAGCTCAGCCGGTGCGGCTGTGAATTTGCTAAGCAGCTTCGTTAAAGGTCACTTCCTGTTGCCAGCAGGTGGCGCTATGACTGTGGGTGAATGTCGTCATGTAGATTTGTTCAGGGCAGGACTCTTGTCAAATGTGTAAAATTTCACACAGATCTGGGCATTCACAGCCAAGTTACTACAACTTCCTGTTTCATGACGAATCATTCGACGCCACGGACACGCCCATCGACGAAAACGCGCAGATAGCACAACTTTACATCATCAATGCCTTTAGAAGGCACAGCAGAAATGTGAAGTCGATCTGACTAAGTCCCTAGGAGGAGTTTGTTAAAGTACGTAATGAGTAAATCATCCAAAAATGGCGGTAAAATTAGAAATGGCCGACCTCCTGTTGAGTTTAGGGCATCGCTCCAAGAGACTTTTTTGTGCGCCTGGACATGGTAGATGTACCACAGAAAATTCGTAAATGTCAGTCAAACATGCGGCGGGGGCTGCTTCATTAAAGGTCACTTCCTGTTGCCAGCAGGTGGCGCTATGACTGTAGGTGAATGTCGGCATGTAGATTTGTTCAGGGCGGGACTCTTGTCAAATGTGTAAAATTTGGTGCAGATCTGGGCATTTACAGCCAAGTTACTACAACTTCCTGTTTCATGGCGAATCATCGACGCCACGGACACGCCCATCGACGAAAACGCGCAGATAGCACAACTTTACATCGCCAATGCCTTTAGAAGGTACAGCAGAAATGTGAAGTCGATCCGACTAAATCCCTAGGAGGAGTTCGTTAAAGTACGGAGTGTGTAAATCATCCCAAAATGGCCACCAAATTCAAAATGGTGGACTTCCTGTCAAGTTTAGGGCATCGCTCCAAGAGACTTTTCTGTGCGTCTGGACATGGTAAATGTACCACAGAAATTTTGTACATGTCGGTCAAACATGCGGCGGAGGCTGCTTCGTTAAAGGTCATTTCCTGTTGCCACTAGGTGGCGCTATGACTGTGGGTGAATGTCGGCATGTGGATTTGTTCAGGGCGGGACTCTTGTCAAATGTGTAAAATTTCGTGCAGATCTGGGCATTTACAGCCAAGTTACTACAACTTCCTGTTTCATGGCGAATCATCGACGCCACGGACACGCCCATTGACGAAAACACGCAGATAGCACAACTTTACATCGTCAATGCCTTTAGAAGGCACAGCAGAAATTTGAAGTCGATCCGACTAAATCCCTAGGAGGAGTTCGTTAAAGTACGGAGTGTGTAAATCGTCCCAAAATGGCCGCCAAATTCAAAATGGCGGACTTCCTGTCGAGTTTAGGGTAGGGGTTCTTGAGGCTTTTTTGTGCGTTTTGACATGATACACGTCCCCACCAAATTTCATGCATGTAGGTTGAACGTAGACGAGGGGCTAATTTTTTCCAATTTTCTAGGTGGCGCTAGCGAGCCATTTTGCCCCGCCCATCCGCGAAACCCACAAAATACGAAATTTTTCACCAGTCCTGACATGCGTGCCAAATTTGGTGACTTTTTGAGCATGTTGCGGCCACGGAAATGGCGCTTACTTGGCAGAAAAAATAAAATAAATAAATAAATAAATAATCCCCAACAGTTTCAATAGGGCCTCGCACAGCTAGTGCTCGGGCCCTAAAAATAAAAATAACCCTAACAGTTTCAAGAGGGGCCTCGCACCGTTAGTGCTCGGGCCCTAATAATGGGAACATTGATCGTGAAGAGAGTGTCGTCGTGTTACTGTGGAAACCGAACGCGACGCGCTGTGTGGATGCTGAATGGAGAATGACTGAGGCGAGATGACTTTCCGTTAACTTTAACTTAGCGAGCTGAAAATATTAATTTTACCACACATTATGCTATTGAATGACTTTAGAAGTCTTGGAATATAGTGTGAAAACTTGATTGTGCTTTACAAAGTTTTTATGCCTTTAGTGGGGCTTAACAAAATAACACAATACCTAGGCTACTATGCAGAATATCGAACGTCACTGAGAAGCTGCAGCCGTGGCGGGAGGATTTTAAGTGTGGCGGCCCGCACGGGAGAATGAATGTAGCGGAAACACTGGTATATGTTTATTTGATAAGGATATTCTGCATCTGCTCCCCTCATATTTGTGTGAATATATTCAACCAAAACGGGACTGGACTGTATTCTTTACGCTCACAAGACTCACTGCTACTGTCTGTACCAAGTGTCCGCACAGAAGCTGGTAATGTGGCATTTCACTATTCTGCCCCCACAACATGAACAATTTCAAAACAAAATTTCTGGGAATTAAAGGAACTGATTTCAATAGGCCAATTTAAACTCTTGCTCAAAGGTTTGGAAATGAAATCTATGGTTTGTGAATGTTTTTAAATAGTCTTATGAAATTGTTATAAAATTGCCTGTAATGTACTGAATTGTTGTGATCTGTGCCGCTGTCTTGGCCAGGTCTCCCTTGAAAAAGAGATTAGTAATCTCACTGGGATTTTCCTGGTTAAATAAAGGTTAAATAATAAAAAAAACTCCTGATCCGAGACATTCTTTTCATTGCAACTTCATATTTATCAGGTTTCTTCTCCTCTCGTGTCTCGAGACGTTAGTTGTCGACCTCTCAGTGTCCGAGCTCTGATCTGTGCTGTCTGCTGGCCTGTCTGTGCGAGACATCAGGGCCGGAAAGAGTAATGATTAGTTCATATTTCGAGTTTCTAATTTGGGATCGTCCGGGTCCGAGTCTTTTGTTCTTCCTGCCAGTCCCATAGAGCCAGTACCGGAAGAGAAATGATTAGTTCATCTCTCGAGTTCAGAATTCGGCCGGGTCCGAGTCTTCGTTCTTCCTGCCAGTCCCATAGAGACTATGCTGGCAGTACCGGAAAGAGAAATGATTAGTTAATCTCACGAGTTTCGGGTTCGGTGGGGTCTGAGTCTTTGTTCTTCCTGTCAGTCCCATAGAGTCTATGGTGTCAGTACCAGAGAGAGAAATGATTAGTTCATTTAGAGTCTTCGGGTTTGAGTCCTTCGTTCTTTTGTCACATGACCACTGGTCTCTCGCATCAAATACAACATTAGATTCATATTATTGACTGCGTCTGAATGTATATTGTTTTATATTTAGGCATTAAAATACAAAATATGTGCAATAAACATTATCTGAAAAATAAAAGTTCCATCTTATTATTGATTTAGTTATAGTTTTACTTATTACTTATTATAGTTTTTTTTAGTCCGTCTCTTTTCTGTATTGTGCATCTGTGGTGTGTTTTATTATATATTCTACATTAATTGATACCCTTATTATACATTAATACCCTTTGGCAAGACTCGTGTTCCACTTCTTGATGAAGTTGTCGAGTAAACTTGACTGTGACGCCTTGAGGGTTAAGCCATGATGGTAACACTTTATTTGAAGGGGTGTGCATAAGTCTGTCATGATAATGTCATAAACATGACATAACACCTGTCATGAACATGAAGGAGTCTTTATGAATGTTTATGACTGTTGCCATTAAGTGTCATTCGGTAAATTATGACACTTTTAATGCAAAGCTGACATTGTTTAAAATGTCTTTGTTATGACAACTTGACATTAACAAAGACAAAAAGTTTATTTGTAATGACAACTTGACATTAAACAAGACAAAAATGTCTTGATTATGACAATTTGATATTAACAAAGACAGAAATGTCTTTGTTATGACAACTTGATATTAACAAAGACAAAAATGTCTTTGTTATGACAACTTGACATTAACCAAGGCAAAAAAGTCTTGATTATGAGAACTTGACATTAACCAAGAAATCATAACCTGTCAACCTGTCACAAATATGTCATTACAGGTCTAATTATCAAACTTAAAGAAGTTATTTAGCTTTGCGTTAACATTACATTACCCTGTAATATGGTTGGTTTTGACTTTGGCCGTCATGACACCATTATAACTGTGTCATGAATAATTTACTTGTCCTGAAGTAAAGTGGAACACGTTGTACTAGTTATAAAGATGTCATTAAGGGTTATTACACTGTCTAATGCTTTAACAACAGTGTCATTAATATCTCCCCTTACCTCAAGTAAAGTGGAACACGTTGTACTAGTTATAAAGATGTCATTAAGGGTTATTATGCCCTGTTTTTTTGTCTGTTACGATAGTCACTGTGTCAGATTACGCGATTTTGAATAATAAAATCTTGTCGTGTCGTGGACAAGACACAATGTCAGACTACACGTTGCTTCCTGACCTGTCATCGCATGCCGTCTTTAACGGCGCGTGATGTCATCAAGAAAGCGAAACTAGCGCGTGACTTCCGGAAATGAACGTAAACAAACAATGGATGAAGCGGTGAGTGTTGTATTAGCTGTCCTGTGTTCAGAAAAACCCGACAATGGACACGTTCCTGGATTGCTCGGCATTGCCTTTTCAGCGTGAGAAATACACGGTGTGGCGTGTGAGCGTGTGGACTGGTTGAATTGCGTATGTCTCACGGCCATTGCGTGAGACTTGAAAACCCTGCTCGAAGAGGACTGTACGGGCTGTCAATCCTCCAAAGAGAACTTGAGGTAAACTATTGTTTTCTTATATATTTTTACTTTTAGTTTTAACGTTAGCACCATAGTCTCTCTTTCGTTTCGCCATTTTTGAAAGTTGTGTACAGAAAAGATGTGCTCCTATTGGTCAACCTCATACATGTGACGGAACCGTCGTGAACGACCATTACAAAAATTAAACATGCTAGTCTTTGTGTCGTGATGTCGTGAAGCATCGCAGACGCGACTTATGTTGTCTCCCACTATGACACACTATACGAGATGATACGATCGAATCTTGCGTCCCGACGCCCGTTGTCGTTTACGAATCCCCACGACACCCTACGTCAAACGGATCGTGCCAAAATCGGGCTAAAAACGTGTAATCTGAACCAGGCATTACACTGTCAAATTCATTAACAGTGTCATTAATATCTCCCCTTACCTCAAGTGAAGTGGAACACATTGTACTAGTTATTAAGATGTCATTAGGGTTATTACACTGTTTAATGCTTTAACAACAGTGTCATTATCTCAAGACCATCTCCCGATCATAGTCCAATTAGCGGTAAATAAACATTTCAACTTTAAATGTATGAAATAATATGATTTTCTTTTCGCTTATTCATTTTCGTTTGGACATGCATATGTTGGTGTTTTGATAATATTTTAAAATATGCTGTAAAAGGTTATTATATGGTACGATAGTTATTTTAGGCTGTTTAGATAGGAAAATAAAGCTGAGATTCTGCGGCACCCCTAGCCAGTTGTCACGGCACCGACTTTGGGAACCACTGGGCTAGACACCTGAGGACCTGGTTATGTCTCCATGTGTATCTGCCTTGAGTGAGGCTGGTCCTACAGCCAACCAGGATGTGCTTGAGTGTGGCACAAGTGATACTGTGGCCACCGGTCAGTTGCGGAGTGGCTATCCGAAAAGTCAGGACTTTTCCCGGTGGGCTGGTAGTGTTTCGAGTTTCCAGTGTTTCGAGCAATTTTTGACTTTTGGTATTGTGACAACACTACCACAAACTATGCACTACCACAAACTATGCACTGTCACTTTAATTCAGCACCTGCAGCACAGCAAAAATAGACTCGGTGCGTAACGATCGCTGTGAAAAAGGGTGAAAACTCTAACCTGTTAACATGAGTACAGAAAAAAATATGCACAGCATACGCACTGCAAATGGAGTATATGTGAAACGGGCGTGAACCTTGTCAGGATCCATATGCACTACCTCCGACGAGACGATGTATCCTAGAAAAGAAACAGACTGTGCATGAAAATTGCATTTCTCCGCCTTGACAGAAAGCCCATTCTCTAGCAACCTAATAAGTACTCATCGGACATCCTGCACATGTTCCTGGATAGAAGATATGTCAATATGTCAATATCAATATGTCGGCCAAGTAGACATATATGAACTGATCTACAACAGCATGTTGTTGAGTAGTGCCTGGAAGACCGCTGGGGAGCCCAAATGGCATGACCAAATATTCAAAATGCCACATATTCTTCCATTCCTCCCCCTTCCTAATGTCGAATCAAATGATAGGCATTACGTAAATTCAATTTTGTGCATTCTGATGCTCCCTGCAACCTCTCCGAAAGCTGAAGACATCAACAGTAAAGAATAAGTATTGTAATCAATAAAAGGTTGCAGAGTACCATCCTTCACCAGAGGTGAGTCCATGATGAGGGTTTCGGTATGATTAGCAAATGTGGTAAGTGTTATGGGTCCAGGAGTGAGTGCAATATTGGGGAGCCTTTGGCCATTAAGGGTGTTGACAGATATGCTATGAGTCATTAGGGTGATGGGGATGTTAAAGGGATAGTTCGGCCAACAATGATATTTAAACCATGCATTACTCACCCTCAAGGCGTTCGAGATGCATATGTCAATCTTGTTTCAGACGAACACATTTTCAGTTATTTTAGAAATTTCTTAGACCCTTCAGTGGATATAATGTGAAGAAATGGGGTCCAGCTCCTTCAAGTCCCAAAAATGTGCATAAATCCTTCACAAAAGTAATCCATCCGGCTCCAGGGTGATAAACGAAGGCCTTCTGAGGGTAATCCGTGCGGTATTATCATAAAAATATACATATTTAAAACTTTATAAATGAAAATATCTGACTTCCACATTATATCCACTGAAGGGTCTAAGACATTTTCTAAAATAACTGAAAATGTGTTCGTCTGAAACAAGATTGACATATGCATCTCAAACAGCTTGAGGGTGAGTAATGCATGGTTTAAATATCATTTTTGGCCGAACTATCCCTTTAAGTTCATGAGCGAGCTTACGGCCAATAAAATTTCCCCCTGCTCCCGAGTCCAATAAGGCATGGTAGTCCTGAGTACTGGCTACCCATCTCAGTTGAACCGGGAGGAGCGTGGATGACGATGATGATGAGGTCTCTTGGCGGAGATCCCCCCATAGTAGATCTCTCTTTGGACACGGTCAGTCAGGCCACACATGTCCCACTGCATCTCCTCGTTCCATTGGCACTCGACTACCAGTGTGCAGAATTCTATGGAATAGTCTGATACAGATCGATCTCCTTGTCGCAGGTCAACGAGAACTCTGTTCGCTTCTCACCTCTACCTGCCATCGACTGGTCAAAGACACTCTTCATCTCTGCAGTGAGTGCCTGGAACGAGTCATGGCATGGATCCTGGTCCTCCTACACCGCCTTTCCCCTTACAAGGCTGTGACTGGGGAGTCGCCTCAGGAAGTGTTGGTTGAATGGGCGGTGTGGGTGTCACATTGGGACACCTCAGATGTTGGAATTGATGGGTGAGCTCGGACACCCATCACCACTAAAGCTTGTACCACCTACCCCGTGTTGGAGATGCTGATTGTGGAACCACGGAAGTACAATTTACTGGAATAAACAGAGTTGGTCAGGTTCACACAAACACCAGGAGAGTGACGCAGGAACTTCAGTGGGCAACCGGGTTGTTGTTGGATGACTGAGGTCAAATCCATGAGTCCGAAGTGTTGTTCTGGTCAAAGACAAGAAAAACATGTTGGACCCCTAAGGGTTAGTTATACTAATTTACTGGAATTGATAGTTAAAGGTAATATTTGACAAAAGTCTGTTTAAACCAAAAAGAGGCATAATTTATTAGATAGGTATCACAGTATGATTTCACAGCAATGACTGATTATTTAAATAGTCAGACTAAACCAGGCTCTATCATAATAACTGGAAAAAAGGCCCCTCCAAAAATAAGCAAAAAAAAATTAATACAAGATATTTTTGCTTGTAATAAGCAAAAAAATCTGCCAATGGAACAAGTGAAAATTCTCTTGGTAAGATTTCTTGAAATAAGACATTATATTTAAACCTTAAAAGATATGAGTGATCTTGAAATTAGCAGGGAAAACTCATTTTTAGCTATATTTTACTAGTATTGTGATGTTTTGTGTCTCATAATAAGCTTGTCATGCTCAAAAATAGTATTTTCCCCTCAAAAGAAGCATTTTCTTTTGTCATCCTGTTTGTTTCAAGTGTATTTTACTAATTTTTAGTTCTATAATTGTCACACTCCTCTAGATATAAGTCACCACCAACTTGAAATAAGATTGGAAACTGGCATTTTGAGACAAAATGCCTTGAAGTTAGCATTCCTGACTCATATTAGGCAGTGCTCTTTTGCCATAATAAGCCATAATTTACCATAGTGTCATCATCTCAAGTGTATTTACCTTATTGTAAGCTCAACAAAAGTGACATGGTTCTAGATTCAAGACATTTTACCTACTAGATTCAAGACATTAACTACTGTTTATTAGACAGAAAAAGTGAAAAATAGACTTGCATTTAACCTTTTTTTATTTTATTTTTTAAACTGCAAAAAGTCCCAGAGGACTGCACAAAATGGAAACAGCTTAATTTTAAAAGTATTTATGGAACTGCAATATGAAAACATAGTAGAACATTTTATAGATTATAAATGTAAGATCCCTTTACCCTACTCCCATACCTAAACATACCCATTTTATAGACAATATTAAAGGGATAGTTCACTTTGAAATACATTTTTGGGATGTTTTATCTTACCTCAAGGACATCCAAGATGTAGGTGTTTTTGCTTCCGCAGTATTTTCAATTTTGAAATTTTTCGGTTAAAACCGTTGTTGTCTGTCAGTCATATAATGCAGGTATGGGGGTCCACGTCAAAGAGCATGCACAGAGAAGTCCAAATTAAACATGATTTAATGACTCGTAAATGCAAGTACACATTGATGGCCAAAGACACGAAACGAGCGTTTAGTGTGAGAAAACGAACATTATTTATATAGTTTTTACCTCTGATAACAGCCATGTCAAACTGATCTGAATTAGATGTCCAACTGAACCGAACTGAACCATGTCCAACGTTACGCCAGAAGTGATCTCTCGCGCGTTAGCGACATCTGTTTCAGATCAGTTGGACATGGCTGTTAACAAGAGGTAAAAACTATATAAATACTGTTAGTTTTCTCACACACACCGCTCGTTTCGTGTCTTTGGCCATCAATGTGTACTTACATTCATGAGTCACTAAATCATGTTTAATTTGGACTTCTCTGTGCATGCTCTCTGAGGTGGACCCCAAAACCTGCATTATATGACTGACAGACAACACTGGTTTGACCGAAAAACGTCAAAATTGAAACTACTGTGGAAACAAAGACACCTACATCTTGGATGCCCTTGAGGTAAGATAAAACATATCAAAAATTAATTTCAAAGTGAACTATCCCTTTAAAAGGATAAAACATAATGAACATAATGTGTAGGGAAATGGCAGTTTTATTAACAATAAAGCATTAAAATATAGTTTGAGCCACTAATCCTACCCCTAACCATTTCTTAAAACTATGTAACTAACGTTACCAATTATAAAGACAAACAACAGACATAACGTTATATGTTTAAATCGCAATAATTTATTTAGTGAGAAAATGTCAAAACCGGTACCAAATATCTTCCTTTCTGTTGCAGAAGAAAGAAATTCATAAAGGTTGAAACAACATATTATTGTAAATAAACAAAGTTGAGTCAAATATGTTTCTAGAACAATGATTAAAATTGGCTGGAATATGTTTTTGTATATGCGACATGAACTCTGGAGGTGATGCACTCTAAAAACATTTAATATGATTTACTAACCTCTTTAAACTTAGAATATTGATTCGATTTTTAAGCAGTGAAAGCAATTACTTACACTGTATTAACTGAGTAAATGTTAGTAAAACAAATTAAATAGATCTGAGTAACTGCATTTGGTACATTAACAAATAAACTTGAGTAGGAATAATTGGGGGAAACATTTAAAACATAATTATGAGTAATATGAACGGTGTTTATATGGCAGTAATATTAACTTTTTTATTTCCTTTGTTTTTATTTAACTTTTTTAAACCTTTGTAAAATATTTCATACAACCACCGGTATAACTCCATGACATGACCTTTATTGTCAATTAGTAGCCTAACATTACAGCAAACATCTATTTTTAACACATATACAATATTTCCTACATCTTAAATCATGTAAGAAACATTTTCGATTTAAAAATTAAACGTTTAGGCCTAAACATTAAAGTAATTCAAGTGTAATCAACCGGTCTGTTATCCAGTATTCACCGGGTCAGCGCTGGTTCCCATGCCGGAGATGGACTCGCCTCTGCGGAAAACTTCTAAATTCAGACCGCCGTCCTGCGTCACTCACAGCTGAAAGATGCTCCTACGTTTATCTCACTAGAATTGGAAATGCTCCAATTCTGCGCCACTGAGAAGAGAAGAGGAGCAGTGTTGCCAGATCTCGCGAGACAAATAAGCAACCAAGCCGGTGAAAACAAGCCCAAAACAAGCGACTTTTTCTCATAGACAGTAAAATCGCTTTTTCTACGGAGCCCCCCTAGGTTCCAGGACGAGAAAAAAAACAAACAAAAAAAAACGGTGTGCACAGTTTTCAATCTCTGGGGACGAATCGGATAGTTTTAAACTGTGAATGTCAATTTACATTATTTTTCTTCTGTAACAAAGCTTGGCTGCCCATCTAGTGTTGGTACTGCGTCCAAATAAAATCTGACTGAGAGCTCATTTTTGAGATGTCAACCTAAAATTTGGAACTTCTTCAGATTTTTGGCTTACATTTTCTTGCAATTTTAGAGTAAAATATATTTTGTAATAATATTTTATATAAAATAAAATAATTATATTTTTACATTGTTCATTTTCATAAACTCAAACTTATAACTTTTTTTCTGTTTCACTTTCATAATTTCATAATACTGCACTTCAAAAATAATTTGGCAAATGTCTTCTTTAAAACAAGACCAAATAGGTCTATATTCCAAAGCATTCTTGAATTACAACCATTTAAATAGTGATTTTCATGAAAAAATGGGAGTGACAGTTAAAGGGTTAACAGTTAAACGATATTAAATTAATATCTATATCTAAAAATATCTAACATATAATTAATATATATAAAACTCTCCTACAGTCTAGTAGTCAGTATCAGTCGCGATGGTCCAGACTCGCAAGTATTTTCATTTTAACGTCACTCACTGACATTTAACCAACCAGTAAAAAAACCAAAAAAACAACAACAACGATTGCCCTGCTCTGCCTCTGATTGGCTAGTACTCGTTGCCATTTGGTTCAGAGCCAATTAGAAGCAGGATGTGGGTGGGAAACAAACTCTATGAATGGGGAAAGGGAGAGAGGGAACAGGCAAGACAAACTCCTACGTTTAAATAACATAGAAAATATCTGCTTGGCAACGAGCTGGGAACAAGCCCAAATAAGCAACTACACTTTAGAAACAAGCCCAAAAAAACGCAACCCGCGACTACCATTATTTGCAAGCGACTTTACAGAAAAACAAGCCCAAAGTCGCTTAGAATAAGTGGACTTGGCAACACTGAAGAGGAGCAGAGATCTGTTCTGGAGAGATTCAAAGTCAAAAAGCGCGCGACCGTGCGCTCACTCAAGTTCAACCGTTGAGTTATCGTCACGTCAGAGGGTGGGGAAAAGAAACTATTGAGTAAATTATATTCTGAGATTTTAATAAAGATAATTATTTCTGTGATATTTACTAAGCCGCTGAATTATTTTTAGAGTGATAAGCATAAGAATCACTTCAACATTTAGGAAAGTTTTTTGTTTGTAGGTCGTATATACCATAGTAACGATAAAGTTTAGAGAAATTGTCACAAATGAAAATTAAATCGATGCAGGATATAATGAAAACTATTGATATGTGAAATATGGAGCTGCATCTTGTAGAACACATTCTAATAAAATAATTTTGTAATTAAAATGTGCGCTTGTGTGTGTAGTTTAAATGTTGTGTTTTTAATCTAAGGCAGATTATACAGTATGTAACCATGATTGATACAGGCATAGGCCTCGACTCAGTGCAGTTTATCAATCAGTATAAGGCTGTACTTCACTCATGCTGGTTCTTATCTTGTCCTGTGTTTATACACGTCCATGCTGGAAATTCATATTAAATTAGCATTTTTTTGTTTTTACTTCATGAAAATCTATATGGCTTTAGTTGTATGTAGGACATATATGATAATATGATTTAAAATACATTAATATTATGCAATTTATATATGTGGTTTTTGCATATGTCCCTTACAATATTCTGTTGGGGTTGGAACATATACGAATCACAGGAGTTTTTAGCAAACCTTTTTCCATATGGGAAGGTTTTAAAGTATATTATTGTTAAACACCATGTAGGCTAATCCTCCAAAACGAGTTTGCAGCAAAAGGCACGAACAGAACGAAATGTTATTATTTATGAGTAACGTTAAACTATTAATAAATGAGACTGAAAATTTAATTGATAAGACAATTGAATGCAATTGCCACAATCAAAACCACGATTTTAATATGCATAAGTTAAATAGGAATACATACAAATTTGAATGTTGGTAAAGTTGTTTATACGTAAATAAATTACGTTGTTTTGTTTTTTTTTTGCTGTCATATATGTCATTGTGAGTTGTTGTGAGTTGGGCATGTTGACCTGCAGTTTTCAATAAAGCAGATTTGTCTCAATTCAAGTCAAGTCTGTTTCTTGAAACAAGACGATTCATCTTTTACAAATAACACAGCAGCTTAAAAAACTCATGAAATGTCAAAAAAGCTTGTTTCATCTGAGATATGACTCAAAACAAGATATTTTTAAGACAGTTTCACTTAACAAGATATTCAAGATGCACTGTCTAAAAACAAGCTCCTTTATCTCACTTAAATCTTGGTCTTTAGGTGATTTTGTCTTATATTAAGTGAGCTGAGATATTTTGACAAGAAATTAGAAAAATATACTTGGCAAGATTTTGAGTTTTTGCAGTACTCTATTCTGCCTCTGCTTGACTTGCACATGTCCTTACCCAATGAGGTAATTGGCTGCATTGACAATCAATCATCCATATTAATTATGAGTATAAAAGTGCACATATTGAATTAATCCAGTTGCATTTGGCCACTGTTGAACTCAGACTTTGGGATGTCTGTCTTTCTTTGGATACTCTTGCTTAACTTTCAACTTCATGCAAAGGCAGAAAAGTCTCTTTGCCAAATGATGGGGGACCCAAAATACCCGTTGCTTTCAAAGGATGGAGACGTAACTATTGGAGCACTTTTTCCAATCCACAGCATAGAGACATTACCTTTATTAAAGTTTAAGCAAAAACCTCAGCTTTTATCATGCTCAAGGTTTTTTACTTCAAAATCTATTTTGGTCATAACAATTCATGCAAATAAGGCAGTTTGTTTAACCTTCTGGTTTTATTTTTTGTACAGTGTGAGTCTGAGAGATTTCCGAATGGCTCAAATCATGATATTTGCCATAGAGGAGATTAACAGAAGTGAAAATCTGCTCCCAAATGTTTCTATTGGCTACCGAATTTATGATACCTGTGGTTCAACGCTATCTTCTATGGGTGCAAATATGGCATTAATGAATGGTGAACCATTTGCATCAGGGGACAGATGTAATGGACAGTCTCCTATTCATGCAATCATAGGAGAAACCGAGTCATCCAACACAGTTATTCTGTCCAGAACTACAGGACCTTTTAAAATTCCAGTGGTAAGAAGCAAAAACACACTAATGTTTGACATAAATATTGATGACTGTTTCACTGTTTTCTTATGCCTTATTTCAGATAAGTCCCTCAGCCTCATGTGAATGTCTCAGTAATAGAAAAGATTACCCATATTTCTTCAGGACTATCGCTAGTGATTACCACCAGAGCAGAGCACTGGCATTCATAATCAAATACTTTGGCTGGTCTTGGGTGGGAGCTGTGAACAGTGACAACGATTATGGAAACTATGGAATGGCAATATTTCTGAATACAGCTGAGAAGGAGGGGATTTGTGTGGAGTATTCTGTAAAATTCCAGAGAACAGAGACTGAAAAACTTAAAAATGTGGTAGACACAATACAAAAAGGCACTGCAAAAGTCATTGTTGCATTTCTTACCAATTTTGAAATGAACAATCTACTTGATTATTTAATTATTCAGAACATTACAGGCCTCCAAGTAATTGGTGTGGAGGCATGGATAACAGCCGACAGTATGGTCACTCCAAACAGTTTTCATGTGCTGAGAGGATCATTGGGGTTTGCTGTGAAAAAATCAATATTGAAGGTTTTGCAGATTATGTTATAAAATCATTCTGGGACACAGCTTTTCCATGCTCACAGACTAAGGGGAATTCTTCTCAATATCAATTAATTTGCAAAGCATATCAAGATCTCCTTGTGTTGAAAAACAACAATGAAGATGTATCTGAACAAAGATACGCAAGCAATGTATACAAATCAGTTTATGCAGTGGCTCATTCACTACACAATCTACTGAATTGCAAAGAAAAGGAGGGTTGTGAAACAGACCTGAAAATACAACCACAGCAGGTAATAACATAAAAAATATAGTCAGAGTTATAGACTGAAAGGGAGAGAACAAGAGGATTCACCAATTTGTGCCTCAAAATGACTCTCTCAATAGGTGGTTAAGGCTCTGAAAAAGGTAAACTTCACAATAAAGATGGGAGATCACGTGTGGTTTGACAGTACTGGTGCAGTTGTAGCCCAATATGAAGTTGTGAATTGGCAGCAGGACTCTAATGGATCAATCAAGTTTAAACCAGTAGGATACTATGATGCTTCACTGGCCCCTGACCAACAATTTGTGCTCAACACTGACAACATAATCTGGGCTGGAGGACAGCTGGAGGTAAATGGCTGTAACATGTTTATCATACAGGGTTTGTTTAAAGCTTGGAAACAAAATGTCAAAACATTTGAAATGGTCTATTAGCTTGATATGATATGACATTAGAAAGGTATTTTCAACAAAACTCTCCACCTTTGCTCAAGGCTTTGCACCAGTTCAGATTCAGAACAGAAAATTTGGTTTCCCCGCAACAAAACTGTTTACATATGTATGCTTTATAAGAAACAAAACAGCTTGTTGAATTTCACTATTTTAAAAAAATGTACTGCTTGCATTTCAATGCATTGTATTTTTAGGACTTGCATTTTTATGGTCTGTAATTCGATATGGTCCTGATATTTAAGCTGTAAATGTTTCAATTCAAAACATTTCACAAATTCAAACACATTCTTAAAAAAATCAATCCTGGAGTTTGACATATGATGGAAACCCTAATACTGTAGCACATCGCCATCGATATAAAGTTAAGGAAACTTAACCGAGAGACATCAGCATTGGGAGAATGTTATATAATCTTGTTCATAGAAAAAGCTGCTTACATGTACATGAGAAAGTAACCACGAAGACTTAAACGTAAATGCATTATGAAAAATGTTTATATTGTGCAAAAGTTAATTTATTTCAGTAAATCTGCTGCAGTCGTCCTCACCAGCTGGTGGTGCAAGCGGGTGTTGATGTAGACCAGAGAGAGTCCATTCAAAAAGCGGAATTGCAGAAATGGAGTAAGCAGTAAGTACAGGTGAAACTTGATCAAAAGTGAAAATGGTGAAAATCATGCAAAAGTTAATTTCAGTAATTCAACTTAAAAGGTCAAACTATTATAATATATAGACTCATTACATGCACATTGAGATATTTCAAGCATTTATTTTGATGATTTTGATGATAAAAACTTTTCACAATATTCTAATTTTAACTTTGGGGTTTTCATAAGCTGTAAGCCATAATCATCAACATTGTAACAAATAAAGGCTTGAAACGTCTCACTTTGCATGTAATGGGTCTATATAATATATTATTTCACCTTTTAAGTTGAATTACTGAAATTAACTTTTGCGTGATTTTCACTCTTTTCACTTTTGATCGCGTTTCACCTGTACTTACTGCTTACTCCATTTCTGCAATTCCGCTTTTGAATGGACTCTCTAGTCTACATCAAAACCCGCATGCACTACCAGCTGGTGAGGACGAACTTGCAGCAGATAGAATTATGCACCAATAGTCTACTGAAATTCCTGCAGTTTCCAATGAGGAATGATTTTAGTATTCTGTTGAATTTGAACTACTGAATTTATGTTAACTGGACCCTTGAAGTACACTTAAAAATGTACTGTCGAATATTATGTCGAATATGGTTGTATTTTTTAAACAGACTACTTTGGCAGTGAAATGTGACTGGATTATTAAATTAATGAAAATGTGTGTGAAAGGTTTTGAATTGAAAATTTCACAGCTTAAAGTTGGGTAAGCATTAGGGGTATATGACTGCGAGGAGAGAGAACAAGCAATAGGGAGATTTTAAGAAAGACTGCAGAAATCGAGATGAGACGCAATACAAAAAAGGTTGCTTTGATTCTGCTCCACCTGTGAGTAACACTGGGTTTGAGTGTCATTGTTTGTCTGAAGTTGCTGTGCTACCTGTTGGCAACTAACAATGAACTCTTGTTTGTAATTACGATTGTGCACTGTACATTATTTTTTTGTGCTTTTCATTTGTTAATTATCTGCACTTAATGTGTTATGAAGCATTATTTTGTTGTGCTTCTGTTGTGATAAACAGTCATCCACTCTTGGATTGTGTGCTTAACAGAGGCCAGCTAGTGAGAGTCGTGCTGACAACAGCTAGAGATTATTGTTATGCTGCGTTCCAGGCAGGTTTTTGAGCATGTAAATCACCACTTCAACCCACGACTCACGACTTTGTAGCATTCCAGGCCCGTCACGCCAAACTACCTGAGCGCAAGGAAATTGTGGTTGCTAGATTTAAACAATCCATTGTTGTTTTGTATGGTTTCGCGGGCTATATGACGTCAGAGCTCGTAACTGGAGTACATCGATCTAGTTCGAGTTCACGAGGTGGGAAGTTATGGGTTTAGACTGCAGTTCCATTGCACTTTCGTGGGTATGAGGTTGTAAAAACATGGGTTACAGGTTGCTTGGAATGCAGCATTTGTGCACTCACAGGAACAAACAGGGTTTGATAACGACTCGGAGCAAGGCGGTTAGGTTTGGAGGGTGAGTTTTGGAGGCTACAATTGTGTTGAATTTATGTCACAGCACTTTGAATTGAATTTCATTCCAAAAACATTTTCACTGACCATGAGCATGTCTCCCATTGCATATTGGCATCAATAAACATTGCAGGTATGAACCAAAAAAAATCACAAATATTTTATTTTGCAAAGTAAAATTAGATAATTGTGTACAGTGTATTTTTCTATGTAGAAGCCAAGGTCTGTGTGCAGTGAGAGTTGTCCTCCAGGCACCAGGAAGGCTGCACAGAAAGGAAGACCTGTCTGCTGTTATGACTGTATTCCATGTGCAGAAGGAGAAATCAGTAATGAGACAGGTAATTTTCAGCACATCTCTTAGTTTCTATCCATATATTTGTTTTCTTGTTTTTGTTTTCGAAACTGAACAATTTAGAAACTGTTAATTTATCACATATTCAACCTTTCTCATGAACATAAATAACAAATCTCGGATTGTGTTTTCATCACACTTTGTTCTAATCTGCTAACTGGAATATAAATAAAAACAAAATGAATAAACAGCTTGAATATTCGATCTCTACATGGGTGGGAATAAAACCCATTCCTCTGATTGGTCAGCCAAAGATCAAGCTGTGTCATCAGTTCTTACTCAGCTCCGCGCAACAGAATCATAGTCATCTGATACAGTTGTTCGGATTATTACAGAGTTTATTGCAACCACATTTAATCTCTTTCTCATTAAACATCCAGACTAATAAATGGCTCTACACAAACCATCCCCGGGTAGAGCCTAGACAGATCTTTCTTCTGTGTAGGCTACACCTAAAATTGCGTGCCGTGAAATACTAATTTGGCATGTTAAATTATAATTTACATGGCATTTGCTCTCACTGCCCCTAGTCTAAGTATTTAGCACACCACCTGTTTTGTTTAGCTGACCAAATCTCAAAATCGGTGTTTGTGTGTTCAGACCTCCGCCGGCAAGAGCATTAAAGTGACCAGAAGTCATTCATTTTCAATTCAAGCTATGGTGACACAAAAGAACACAAAACATGACCCGAAATGATTCAGTGACTTGAAATTCGATTCAGTAAATTTTTAGCCAAAAATTCAACCGGTGTGAAAAAATTATTTATTTATTATTAGGTTATTGATATCATTAACTTGGTTAATTTAGAATTTCTCTAAAATTTCCGAAACCGAACATATTCCCGGAGAAAACATCTATGAACCTATGAATGTTTAAGTTTGAACATGCAATACAGATACAGATTTAACTACTGTGACTTGAAAAATAGCTTAGAAAATAAAACCACTTTTCTTAAAGTAGAACACAGTCTTCTTTTCAATTAATGATAGATGCATTCTTTATAAATACTTTCATACATCATTCTTTTATTCTTTCAAGTAGACAAATTTATTTGTATGAATTAAATATAATTAATCCTTATTAAAGCTATTAACAAACAGTGAATGCTTTTCTCTTTTCTTTTGTCGTTTGAATATTAAGGACACAGATAGCATTAGGTTTATTGCCACTGTCACATCATGTCCAATGACATGCGGATACAATTGCACTGATGCACATCCGATACACTCACAACTCTTTAATTTAGACATAACCAACATAGTTTTCATGCAAACTCTCCAAAACGAGAGTTACATTCAAACGAGAGAGACGTTTAGACATAATGTTGTGTGTATTTGTCCATTCAGACACGAAAGAGAACTCAATTCATTACTCGCGAGCTGTATAGGTGTCTATGTGCATGGTTGGACGTTTGGGTCTGTCGGGTGTGAGCGCACAGCAATCTGTTTCAAATTTCAAACCGAAATTGTCAATAGATATTCGTCATAGTTTTTGTAATTCAAAACTAGGTTTTATTTAGTTATCGTCTCGTTTCATCTGTGAAAAAATGTCGTTGGCAAATAATTTTCATCATCATCTTCGTCAATCGAAATTAACACTGCAGTGCAGGTGATCTTTGCATGTCCTACAAACAGCGAGTGACTCATTTAGAACATCTCCGTCTTTACAAAAGCCAATGTGTTTTCACACACTGATCATTTCTCGCTTGTCGGCTTCTCCTTTTCATTCGCCATGCTATGTATGTTGTCTTTGTGCTGCTGCTGTGCTGGTGCGTGGCGATAACGTCACAGCTAGGCAGACTGAATGGAGTAACGTTTAACGCCTGTATCATTAACACTAAAGTTCTAAGAAAACTTTTAACTTTTAAAACGATTTTAGATCGATATATGCCATCCGGAAGGCCAACTAGTAGAGCACAGATCGATGTAGTTGGATCATATGAATATAAATCAATACATCGATGTAGGAGATGAATCGTTACACCCCTAATATATATATATATATATATATATATATATATATATATATATATATATACATTATGGCGAATCAAGAATTCAAGTGTTGTTTGTGTTGTTCCTTGCCCTCGTGGGAGCTTGTTTGTGTGGCTTGTTTGGGAGTGGAGCACGCATTGTGCACACATTGAGCACGCATTGAGCATTGTATGAAGTTATCTTTGAGAACGCTCCGCTCCCGCCGGGCGTTCTTTGAGGAGGACGGTTCCGTTCGCGCTCCCGAGGTGTGGGTCCCGCTGTCGCCGAGGCACAGCATCGACTTTCATCTTGGGGTTCGCAGATGGACCTAGTAGTGGATCTAGTAGTGGTAGCCGCGCTGAGGCTTCTCCTTCCCAGGTCGAGGCACCAATGCTGAGACTATCCAGTTCAGAGGAATTGGATGTCGTCAGTGTTGATGTCATCAGTGGGGATTATGAGTCTTCGCCAGCTCATACCTCCAGTGATAAGGAGCTTTTGGAGGTTTTGTCTTGCGCTGTAGCTAAATAAAATATCGATTGGCCAGCCGAGGAATCGAGAGAGTGTTTCCAAGAAAAGTTTGCTTGATGAAAGATTTTTATCATCTAGAACACCACCTCCACGTCGGGGATTACCGTTTCTTTCCGAATCTCCAAACGAGGTGTCGAGATCGTGGAACAAACCAGCTTCATTCAGAGTGTTTAATCCCCAGACATCTAACTATAGTAATGTGTTAGGTGCTGCTGATTATGGTTATGTGACGGTGCCTCAGGCTGAAGAGATGCTTGCGAGCTATCTCTCTCCCGAGTCATCGTCATCATTGAAAGCCCTGACGTTACCCAACAGACCATTAAAATCTACATCTTCACTGGTGGGTAAAGCATACTCGGCAGCAGGTTAGGCTGTGTTATGCTTGCACACTATGTCCATACTGCAAGCATACAGTAGGTGATCAACCAGAATGTCGTTTACGCCGCGGCACCATGGCAAAAATAAACCAGCCGTATTCTGGAGTTATATAAACTCATATACGCTGAGTTTATATTTATGAGACGCGCCTCTGCACCGGCGCCTGCGTGTCGTGATCTATAATGGTTTGCTTATACTTCTTATGTATTAAATACAGGCAATTGGTTGATATGAAACATTTGATTAAAATTGAGTATAAAATCGAAAGGAAAACGAAATTCACTTTAAATAAAGGCTTTGTGCTTTTGGTCTGAGGTCTGTGGAAGTTTTAAATCCGTCTTTTAGTGTCGCTTCAGTGCGCTCACGTCGAATAACGGAAACTGTCACGTCTGTAACATTGTTTTTTCCTCACAAATGCGAACACTAAAAATAAAATTAAATGAATATTTTATGTTCTGTGGAAGCCAACCCTTCCTCATTTGATTTGTGCAGTGTAATTCACAGAATTACAAAATATATACAGCTATGAAAAAATTAAGAGACCACTGCCAAATCAGCAGTTGCTCTGGATTTATTATTTATAATATAAATAATAAATTCCAGAGCAAGCTGATATGATCAGTGGTCTCTACTTTTTTCCATAGCTGTATATTGCCTTAAGTTAAAGATTTCCTTAATATTAAATATAAAAACGCAGACTGCTATTTTTCTAATGTGCTGGACTCATTTAGGGATAACATGGATAAACAGATGTTTAATATATTGGTATTAATGCTTTTTTTCGTGAGAATTTATATTTCAAATTTTGACTGCAAATCACACGTCCATAACGCGTTTTATTCTGGCACAAAGGCAAAAAGCGCAGTAACTACACATTTGGTCAAAATTTAGTTAAGACTTGTAATCGGCTTTATGACATGTGTTCTGCCTTGTAAAAAAAATATCTGGGTTAAATTATGTCTCCAGTTTCAGGAGATGCATTAATCTCCCCATAACATGTTTGACTGGCTTGGATAAAAACTTTAAAGGCCTTTTTCTCTTTCCGTTCTCTTTTGTTCCCATAGATTGCTGCAGAATTCATGTGTTCCACAAACGCGGCGGTGCTCACTGAATTTATTTTTCTCATAACAGCTAAAATAAAATCATCTTTTAAAATGGTAAAGGGTGTAGCCTACTTTTTCTCTCATGTGAAGTCAGGCTTTACACCCACAATAGGTTCACGACAAGACGTTTTCCCGCTCATTTGAGTTAACAGGTCAAGTGGAGAAAGTTTGGGCATTTCACCGTGAGTTATAAGATCTGGCATGAGATGATGGGTTCCAAGACACGATCAAACATGGTCTATTGTAGTAAAAGTTTTTTAGGTATTAATGCAGAAAGATTTGTCTAGTTCTAAACTCTGTTACACCATTTAGTTTTTTTTGCTTATATTATTACAGTAAAAAAATACCATGTATTTTCATTTTACACTAAGGAAGGGACAAATAGATTGACTGATTGACTTCTTATAAAAAAATATATATTCTTAAATCAGATTTTATTCTGGCATGTTGAGTTATTCATATAACAAAAAGTTTTTGATATCTACGGACCTCTGGGAAGAAAATAGCCTACCTTATAGAGATCAGACCTCTTGGAACTTTAATTGAATATGTTGGTATAGCATACTGAGTTTACAGACCCACAAATTTATTAGGGCCTACTGAAAAGAATGTATTGAATTGCAATTTCGCAGAAGTAGTCTAATGTTGGGAATTCAATTCAATCAACTTTATTAATCCCACAAGGGCAATTTGTTTTTAGAGCTGAATGTAAGCCCTGTGTGTGTGTGTGTGTGTGTGTGTGTGTGTGTGTGTGTGTGTGTGTGTGTGTGTGTGTGTGTGTGTGTGTGTGTGTGTGTGTGTGTGTGTGTGTGTGTGTGTGTGTGTGTGTGTGTGTGTGTGCGTGTGTGGTGTGTCTGTTGTGTGTGCATGTATCACAAGTTAAATGTTTTAGAATGTAACACAACATTAAAATTCAAATATATGCCATCCCCCACTTGAAACGGCCGTGTGTCCACCAAAGCGTTTTCACGCACTTGGCGGTATGTTTTCAAATGTTTTCAATGGGAGCGCCGCGTTTTTTACCGCTTTCCTCTGGTAGCTTTTGTTTGAAGGCATTCAATTGCTCCAAAAACACTAACGTTAGTAAAATTAGCCTGACTGCACTTTATCAGAACTGGTTACGGATCAATGCTCGGGAAGAAATAGCCTATCTGTAAAAAAATACTCAAGACATTCACTGCCTAACATGCCAGATGGTAAATAATGTTAACTTTAACGGGTTATTTGACATTTAGCAAAACATAATTTTCGGGTTTTACCCCACATTAGTGTCAGAATATCCACGAAATCCAACTTTAAAACAAACAAAAGAACCCAACCTTAGATAAAAAACAAAGACAAATACCCTACGGAAAAAAAAATCCTTCAAATTTGTATGGTACATTGTACCTATTTCTTTACCGTAATCTACAGTGTATTTAAATATCAGAAACATAAATAATAAATATTATTTGAAAAACACTGCCTATTTTTTACTTCACATTTATTTCATTTGAATTTACTTTTCAGTATTGATGGGCGTCAGTTTGGTTTGAAATGTGCTGGGGACAGAGACGTATCGTAAAGAGTGCTGGGTACAATCATAGGGTACAATGACGCATTCATTCTTTTTCTCTTTCAGAGTAGGTCATGTTTTGAAAGACGATGTCCTGTAGCTTCCTGATGTACATAAATAAAAATGAGCACAATGTCCGAGTACAGAGTTTGAATTGATGTAATGTTTATCAGTGGTTGTGTATGTTATGATAAGGGGAAAAATATACGAGAGCGGATTAGAACGCATGAGAAACAGGGACATGTTTGTGTGCATTTTGAATTGTGATTTCACCAGAACGAATCTCCGCAACGGATTGAAGTGCGTTTCCGAGAGAAGATAACGCATTTCAGTGCTTTATCGCCTGTTATTTTAACAAACAAATAAAACGAATTCTGTTAACTGGAAATGTTTTATTTGTATTGGTATATCTGTGCCGCGAGATGTTTCAAAAGTGGTGGGGACAAAATGGACCCTGGCAAAAAGTGGTGGGCATATGTCCCACCCGTCCCTCCTGTAAAATGACGCCCTATATGATTGTGATTATGAATTCGTTAAGTACAATGTTAACCTTGAATTAACCTCAGCTCTCAATGAGCAGTGGCAAATTATGTCGGACACTTTAAATCAGTGTTTCTCAAACTTTTTCTGCCGTTCCCCACTTTGAAGGTAGGGAAGGGTTCGGGCCCCACCTGTCCCTTGAATCGCCCACCAAAAAATCTGTTAATAAACTAGGCTTTAAGTTAAAACGTTTTTAATCAACATGACATTTTAAAAACAAAAAACATGACAGTATATAAAAATAATAATGCAATTGTGTTTGTATTTTGCCTCTGATAACATCAAATTCAGAAACGGAGAAAATAAAAGTGTGGACTAGTTTATTAGCTTAATTTTGTCACTTCGCAAACTGCATGCAAAAAGAACAAACAAAATTGAAAAAGAATAATAATAATCTCAGGGTTTTTCCTGGCTCACAAAAAAGCGGAGGTGGTAAAATCCTAATAATGTTTGTATTTTAGATATTTTTATAATAATAATAGTATTTTGTATTTTTCGAAAACTATCATAAAGTTACTGTGTTTCCCACAGTATTGTGTGTGTGGTGTGGACCTCTGCACCCAGGGGGTCCGGGGTTTTAAAGATAAATTCATAAATCTTGTGCACTTTGAAAGTTCAAAATTAATTGATTAACTAATTTAGTGTCTAAAATGAGCCTGTTCTGTAGTAGGCTAACGTTACACATATTTTATGAGCCAGAGACGGAAAGTGCTCACCGCTTGACATCAAAACTATTCAGTCACATAATGTTTTCAACCACATAATTTATTTTAGTTTTTTCACAGTTTATTTTAGGTTTCAGACATTTAAATTCACATAAGTAAGTTACTAAAAAAGCAGTACATTTAGAGTTTGTCAAATACAGACTTATTTATGTCTATGGAAGCGGCAAAAATAATTAGTTCCATTATAATTAGACAACAAGAATTAATAAGTATTATTCCTATACAAATACACATCGTGTAAGTAAATTTCGAGTTTACTCTATGCTTCTTCCAGTTCACCGGGCCACTTACTTTCATGTATTTCAGGAGAAGTGGATAAACAGACGTTTGTTAAATCCAGATCCGATTCTCTAAAATGCGGCATAAACTAACGCCAGTGCGGCACAAAGCGCTTATGCGCATCCCAGAGCGCAGAATGATGCGCTTGAAACCACGTGGAGTGACAGCGCGCAGCCGAGTATGCACCCTATGCCTATGGGATGTACGCTGCGCGTCGAGTCCGCTTTTAAAAGTGCAAAGCACAAAGGAAATACATATTGATGGACAGTGTATTATACCGTATCTATCTATACAATAGTTTATTGAGCCTGTTCTGTTAACAGTTTTAAATTTCAGTTACTGTGCGTGTGAAGAACAATAGTGCTCTGACTCTAGTGTTGTGATCTAACCGAAGGCGTCCGACACCTGGTAGAAAGTAACACGATTAAGTTACAGCAATTAAGTCCAGCAAGATAATGTTGTTTTATGCGAAAACATAGACCTTTATCTACAGATAAAGTATAATAGTATTAACATTGAATCATCTTGAAGATAGTTTCATAATTGACTGTAACCAAATCGTGAACGCGCTGTTTGTAGTGTGCTGAATGGAGAATGACTGACAGCCGCGAGAGGGAAAAGTTTACGTGATCTTGAATTTAATGACTTAAATATTAATTTCTCTCTCACATAATGGCTTCAGAACACTTATAATAGAGTGCACGAAAATGTTATGGTACTTTAGAATGTTTTTGTGCCTTCTGTGGGGCTTAACAATAACATAATAGTATACGCACAATATCGGATGTGGATCAGCCTCTGTGATTTGAATACCCGATCCTCACAAAAAATGGCAGGATTCGAAGTCGATACCGACCCTGAGTATCGTATCGGGACATCCCTAATTGAAATGCATTACACTGTCACCTCTAATAACAGATCACCACTCTGAATTGTAATTTAGAAACATGCATTTTCTGTAAAGCTGCTTTGCTACAAATAAAAGTGAATTAAATCAAATATAGGCTACTAGGTGCGGGATATATGCCTCGCGCTGCAGCAGCACTGGCAACAGAAGCCTAATGATTATGGATGTGTCGTGAAACAACAGCAAGGATATATTTTTTATTGTTTATTAACGAACAAGTGTTTAATAAGTCTGCTGGCAGCAAATATGATTATGGCGATGCTGACTCGTCATTCCTGCATTAGTGAATGCGCGCGCCTAACATATGGATCAGGTAATCAAACTATTCATTTCTAATTGTTTTGTTTAAAAGTAGAATTATTTTGACCGAACTATAGACCTATTTATCTTGTCTATGAGGCAAGTATCCCATATGCTGAGTGTCGGTTCATCTGCTGATGCACTCCAGTTCGTGCAGTGGAAGACGGACTTTGTACTCTCAACAAGTGTGTGTGCGCTTATCAGATTTACCGTGTTACTGGTCTTGGCGGCAAATATCCTGTCGAAAATATTGCATTGCGTGCTTCTGTATCGAGTCTGGCACACAGGTACAATTTGGATCATTTCCACATATTTTCTATCCATCTGGGTTGGGACCTATGGTTGGGACGCTTACACGCACGCACACACACACACACTCACGTGCGACGAGTTACATCAAAAAACAAGACATGTTTCGATACTCGGTAGTACCTCGAATTAATTCGGTCGGTACCTAGAAAGTACCAAACTCGGCACCCAGCCCTAAGCTTAGGTTGATCTCTGCATCTCAGGAGACTCATTGTCCACTTTGGTACTCCTCCACGCAGCCAGCTCCTCTCAGACTGGATGCGATGGTGCAGGTGTGGCCGAAGCTACACCTGTATGCTTTTCCCCAGATATCAATGCTCCCAGGAGTTCTGAAAAGGGTTCGCCAGGAAGGGGCTCATCTGATATCAATAGCCCCGCGACTGGCCGACCAGAATATGGTTTGCGGACCTAGTGTCCCTCTTGGATGGCTCTCCAATGGAGATTCCGTTTAGGAGGGACCTGCTTTCCCAGGTGGGGCACGATATTCCACCCTCGCCCGGAGTTGTGGAAACTATGGGGCTTGGCCTCTGAGGGGGCCCAGCTCGTGAGTTCTGGTCTCTCGACTGAGGTTGTGGAGACCATTCTTCAATCCAGAGCTCCTCTCCACGAGAAAATTGTATTATATGAAATGGAAACTGTTCTCTACATGGTGTGGAAAACGTGCTTTGAATACTGTAAACTGCCCGATTGGTTCAGTTCTTGATTTCCTACAAGACTGTTTCTCTGCTGGATTATCTCCCTCCACCTTGAAGGTGTATGTTGCGGCTATATCTGCCTATCTATGGATGTCCGCGTCCTTTCAACTAGGAGTATGGCTATCTCTAAGGCTTTGATTTTAGTTGTTTCCCTTCAGGACGTTTGTAATGCGGCAGGTTGGTCCTTATCGAATACTTTTGTCAGATTCTTTGACCTAGAACTCTCCACTCCTGGGGCTGGGTCTAGTGTGCACTTTGACTTCACACAGAACGGGCATTTCTCAGCATGGTGTAGTGGGTATGGGGTTCCCACCACATTCTGATGCAGCTTGAGGTTTCCTTGAAAGGGAACGTCTCAGGTTACGTATGTAACCCTGGTTCCCTGAGGGGGAACGAGAGCTGTGTTCGCCTGCCATACTTCCTGCATGCCCTAATCGACTTGCTTCAGGCCTTTTCAGAAGCTGTCGCTGTCTGATTTCAAAGATGCTTTATAGTTTCCTGGTCTATGACGTCACATGACTTCCTACTCTCTCATTGGACTGATTTTACAGAGGCTTCACGACGGAATCACGCAGAGCGTTTTAACGCAGCTCTCGTTCCTCTCTCAGGGAACCAGGGTTACATACGTAACCTGAGATGTTTTTGATAAAAACATTCCAGCATTTTTCTCCATGTAATGCACTTTAGTGGGAACCAAATGGTTCAAGGTCCAAAAGACACTTTCAGTACAAACTTGCTCTGTAGAGCCTTGCTCTGTATTTGATTCACCTTGCTCTGTACAGTGATGCACGTTTGTGACTCTCCTGTTCGAACTCGTTAATCAAAATGAACGACAATCACAACAATTTTTTTCAAGTCAATTTGTTCGTTGAATGAACCAAATGAGTAGGGGTGAGTAAATTATCAGCAAAAGTCTTTTTAAAAGTGAACTACTCCTTTAACTAGGTACCAAAGTTTTATTAGACCAAAGGTTAATTTTTAAGTGATGTGATCCTAATGATCTGAGTGATCTGTTGAGGTCCTAGCCCATTTAATTATTATATAACAGTAATAATACTTTAAAATCAATCCTAAAGGTAACTGGGAGCCAGTTTAAAGACCTGAGGTCTGGTGTGATAGGTTCATATTTTCTGGTTCTGCTCATAATCTTGGCATCCGCATTCTATATGAGCTGCAACTGTCTTATGGTCTTTTTAGAAAGGCCAGTGAGGAGGCCATTACAATAATCCACTCAGCTGGTGTAAGGCCTGTTAAATCGATCCAATACTCGCGATACTCGATTAGAGGTGAAGGTCTCACACGTGTTCTGTCTCTTCCCATGGTAAAGGGATTTTAAATTAAATGCAATACATTTTATTTTATGTATTAACTCGTTTCATCTGACACCATAAAATGAATATATTTTTCAATGCTATCTGTGCATCATTAAATATACGTTAATGTTTGACTATTCCTTTTAACACTAGTGAAAATAAAGTCAAAGTCTGTTAGAATAATGAAATATAACAATTTATTATGTCAGGTAAATGTATTATTACAATTCAATTGAAAGATAATCAGTGCAAACCATCAAATGTTCTAGAACAAAGAGGAAAATCCTTTACCCGGCATTGTATGGCTACGTGAGCTGAAAGTCCCGAGACCCTCAACCACACGCTATTCTGAATAAAGGCCCTGAGCTCTCGTTGCATTTTACTTATATAGCCAGACTTCGTTTGATATGTAAAACATGAGTTTAGTGGAAATACTGTGTTCCCACTCCATACTTACTGGGGGTAGAAGTTTGACCATTTGCAAGGGACAGTGGAAATTAGCATTCATGAATTTACACCTTTTGGAAGTAGGGCCATGAGGCCACATTCCTTTGTGTGCCAGTTATTCCTATATTCTTAAGAACTTTATTAACTTTTAAATTTACTTTGTTATGACTGAGACATCTGTACCAGTCTCCCTGAGACCTTTAACCCTTCGGAGTCTATTTTGGCCCTTTTTGAGTACTTTTTTATTTTTATTTTTTTTAATTTTGTGACATAAACAAATGTTTACCATACCAATTTTTGGTATCATTTTGTTCAGCACAACATCACCTATATGACCAGACAATTCGTTTATCACTTTGAAGTACTGTATCAACTGGACCCAAAATCACACAAAAAACACAAAATCCAAATAGAAATATTATAGCTTTTCTACTACAAAAAAGACAAACATGCTCAATGAAGCATTTTAAAAGGTTTAAAATGTAAACACAAGTTGTAAATGTCAAAATATACAGGTATTTAGATATAATCAAGCTATATACAAAAAAAATTTGATTTACAAAAAAAGCGAGCACACAAAAAAGTGCACACAAATTCGCAGTTCTCGTTCCCTTCTCATGAAACAAGGGTTACAGTCGTAAACTGAGGACGTTCCCTTCGCGGGAACTCAAACTGTGTCGAATGACACTTTGGGGGAATGAGTACCCACTGCGCCACAACGCGCCCTGTCTGTCCTAGTGTGAAGCTGCTCACAGGCGCACTTAGGACGTGAGCACAAGAGAGCCGGGTGCTGACGGAATGTCCAAACTATGAAACCTAATAAAGGTATATGGGGTGGCCCATCCAGCTGCATTGCAGACCTCCTGGATGGGGGCCCCGCGAGAAGGGCCCTAGAGGATGCCATGCCTCTAGTGGAATGAGCCCTCACGGCCAGCGCACCTGGTAGGCCGTGGAAATTGCAAGGGACAATCCAGTTGCTGTTGGTTTGCTTTGACACGGGAAGCCTCTTCTTGGGCAACCCGAAACACACCAGCAACTGGTCCGCCTTCCGCCATGAAGAGGATCTCTGAATGTAAATTCTTAGTGCTCTGACAGGGCAGAGCCTATGAAGTCTCTCTTCATTCGCCGTCACGTGAGGTGGGGGATGAAACGCTTGCAGAACCGCACGCCGTGCCACACTGGATGGCAACTTCAGGCAAATAGCCGGGCTTAGGGTGAAGGACAGCCTTAATTTTGCCTGGAGCAAACTCCAGGCACCCGTTAGATATGCAGATTGCCTGGAGATCTCATACCCTCCTCAGAGAAGTAATGGCCAACAGAAAAGCGACTTTCAGTGACTGGTTCTTGGCCTCAGCCGACTCCAGTGGTTTGAAGGGGGGTCTCAGCCAACCCTTTGAGAACTACTACCAGGTCCCATATGGGACCCCTGGTAGAAGCCGCAGGTCTCATCCTCCAAGCCCCATGGAGTAAACCTACGACAATCTGGTGTCTCCCCAGAGGCCCAACACTCTGAGGAGTGTGGAAAGCCGCAATGGCAGCCACGTACACCTTAAGAGGGGACGGGGTAGAGACCAGTGGAGAAGCGATCTAGGAGGAACTCCAGCACTGAAACCACAGGGCTTTTAACTGGGTCAACCTCACGCTCCCTACACCAATTGGTGAAGACATTCCACTTTAAGCCATACAATTTCCTTGTGAAGGGAGCTCTAGAGTTGAGTATGGACTCCACTACTCCAGCTGATAGGCCGGCTGACCATCTAGTGTCTCCCCAGAGGCCCAACACTCAGAGGAGCGTGGTAAGCCGCAATGGCAGCCACGCACACCTTGAGAGTGGATGGGGTAAGACCAGTGGAGAAGCGATCTGAGGAGGAACTCCAGCACTGAAACCACTGGGCTTTTAACTGGGTCAACCTCATGCTTCCTACGCCAATTGGTGAAGACATTCCACTTTAAGCCATACAATTTCCTTGTGGAGGGAGCTCTAGAGTTGAGTATAGACTCCACTACTCCAGCTGATAGGCCGGCCTCTAGGTACTGTGCTCCCTCAGGGGCCAGACCCACAGTTTCCATAGGTCTGGCCAAGGGTGAAATATTGAGCTGTCTCAGGAGCGATATAATGTCTGCAAACCATACTCGGTTGGCCACAATGGGGCTACCAACATTAGACTGATCCGTCACGCACAGACCCTCTCTAGAACTCCCAAGAGCAGAGTGATCGTGGGGAAATGCATACAGACGCAGCCTCGGCTACGTTGGTACCATGGCAAATGGTAAAAGAAATAAAAACAGATTTGGAAAGGGCTTGAACCCAGATTTAATATGGTCTCAAAACTTGTAATATGTCAAATTTCACCATGTGGTAGGTTTTCCCAGATCGCATCACATATGTATATAATGTTTAACCGACAGTGATTTGGGTGGGTTTCTCCCATCCCTATACAACATCACTTCTCTGCCTTTCGCTTCCCTGACAAGAACGTCGATCTCATCGGCTGTGAACCGCTCCATGGCGCGCGCCTGGTAAACCCGCCATTATAATTACAATCGGCCATGCAACATGCACACCTACTCTTAAAGGGTATGTTGGATGACACTCTGATTGGTTTATTTCACGTTACGCCCAAACCACACATATGAATACTGAAGCTACTTCAAGACCAACCCCTTTTTAAATTTGTGTCAGGTGCAAGAGTAATTTATCCGCCAGTAAAATAGCAACAGTGCCCAAGACCCGCCCACAAAGTTACTTGCTCTTTGCGCTTGATACTTGCATTTCAGATTGTTAAAATAGGGCCCATGGTCTCCTATACTCACATAATAACCTCTCCCTTCTAAGTATGACCTGAACCATTTTAGGACTATTCCAGAAAGGCCCACTGCAGTTTCCAGCCAGTCAAGAAGTATGTCATGATCGACAGTGTCAAATGCAGCACTGAGGTCGAGTTGTACCAGTACTAATAATTTGCCTGTATCAGTATTTAAGCGAATATTGTTTATTTTCTTTGAGTTCTGTGCTGTGACAATTTTCAATCTGGTTTCCATCTGGTTTCTGGTTATCTCATTCAAGCTTAAGAATTTGTTCAGCTGATTGAAGACAGCGCGTGGAGGTCCCTCACACGTTTGACTGATGACAAAGCGGTTCAGAGAAATGATTTCGAGCTGATGGATACTTCAAATCCACGGATTGAAGTGGTTCAAAAAGGAAAGCTTTCAGGGCCTCGAGGACTACAGAAAGATCCCATATAGGAACCGATGGGGGGCGTGGAGTGTTCATCCTTTTAGCTCCTCTTAGGAAGTGACTGGCCTTATAGTGACTGACTCTTATAGTGACTGGCCGTGCACGCATAAACTTTGAGCGTGGATGGGGATTATCCAATAGCTCTTGTAAAAACATGAGCAGCACCAGACCCCACATTTCCATGGGTCCAGATCATTGTCAGTGCTCCTTTTAGAAAAACACAGACCATTTAGACGCATAGAGATTTCTATGGGAGGAGCTCTGGCATGCACAATCGTGTTTATAACTCCTGGCAGAGCAACGCATAGTCATTGATCACCCACACATGCAGCGGCCAGCGTTCTGGGTTGGGATGTCAGATGGAGCCGCAGCCTGAAAGAGGAGATCTGTCTGTGACAGATGCGTAAGCTCCAGGAACCAAGTCTGATTCACCCAACGCGGCTACGACTGAGCACCGACTGGCGCATTTCCCTGATCCTCTGTACTACCTATGGAACAACGAGACAGGTGGGAAGGCGAAAGCAGGCGGCTGGGCCAGTCCTGGGCTAGCGCGTCCTTGCTCTTCTGAGAATAATACTGGGCAGTGAGTGATTTCTTCTGACGCAAAGAATTCGACTTTCGTTCTACTGAATTGGCGCCATAAATTCTGGACTGTTTGAGGGTGCAGGGACCATTCCCTGGGGGAACGTCTGTCTCTGGACAGTTTGTCTGGTGCCGTCGTTCAAGTGGCCTGCGCCACTTGTCTCAGCGGGCGCAGGTGGCGCTGCATTCTGTTAGATTGCATAGGTTCCTGGATCTGACTCTGCCCTGATGGTTCAGATAGGACACCACAGACCTGTTGTCCGAACAGACTATGTGGTGACCTTGAATGACTGGGAGAAAGAGCATGAACGCTTACTCGACCGCTATCATTTCCAGACAGTTTATGTGAAGGAGCTTTTCTCGATCTGACCAAAGGCCGGTAAAAGGCCTAACCCGTGTTGGACGCATCTGTAGAGACGACTTTTTGGCGTGAGATAGCTCCTATCATCACTCCCCACTGAAACCCCTCGGCCACTTTCCAGGGCTGCAGAGCTGAGATACAGGTCTGAGTCACTCTGATTGGCTGGTGGCCTCTGGCGGCCAGTGTTGTAGCTGGCGCATACGCAGTAAACCCAGCTGGAGTACTGCTGTGGCTGAGACCATACAGCCTAACATTCTCTGAAAGGTTTTCAAAGGGGTGAGGCTGTTCATCTGAAAAGATGCGACTAACGCCCATTTCACACATACTCCGTTTGCAGTGCGTATGCGGCCCGTATTTTTTCCGTACCCATGTTAACAGGTTAGAGTTTTCACACTGCACGCGGATGCAGTCTGTTCAATCCGTTCCAGTTGCGGTGCGTCATATAGCAGTGCAGAGATCGTTTCTGCACTGAGTTTATTTTTGCTGTGCTGCAAACTCAGAAATAAAGTGACAGTGCAAATGTAGTAGTTTCACCATAAATACATTTAATTCAATAAAATGCAGTAATCTCACCATAAATGCTTTTAATTAAATACTACTTTTCATCTTTTTACTTTAAGGCCGGGGTTTTAAGGAAGGAAAACTACAATTTACCTCAACAAAGACATAATGAACGACACTTGTCTCATTTGGTAGAAAAAACAGTTCTTTGTGACATGCAATATTTATTGTATTAACATTTAAATGCAAAAGAAAAGGCACAAGAGTCAGCTTTTTTTTTCAATTTTTCAAACTTTTGTGATTTTAATATAAATACATAGTTAAATATTTGACCACTTGCTTTTAAAATATAGAAGGAATGCATGGAATTATATGCCTATGTTTAAATTGTGTTTAAACGTGCATGCGTCCATTCAAGTTTGTAAAAGTGTACAAAAAGAATTGCAATGCTGACAAAATTTTATTTTAATAAAAGTTGCTGCATAACTTCTTTATTTGAAATAAAAATAGTGAGTAGGCTATGTGTTTGTGGTACAGCCGCGGATCAGTTATGCACTGCAAACACAGCATATGTGAAAGCACATGAGCGCGTGCTGCTCCTGGACCAGATAAGTGCTGTGCACGGCGGGTGTGCTGTGTCGACAAGCGAGCCGTCATAGCCACTGAGTCTAGTTCTATTCCTAGAAAGGAAATCGCCTGACTGGACTGTAGTGAACTCTTGGTCCAGTTGACCGAGAGACCCAAGCTTTTCAGATGATTGAGGAGCACTGTCCTGTGAGACAAAAGCTCCGTGTGTGATTGTGCCAAGATCAGCCAATTGTCCAGATAGTTCAAGATTTGCAAGCCCTGATTTTCTTCGTAAATGTGTGTGGTGCTAAGGACAGGCCGAACGGAAGGATGGTGTATTGATAAACCTGGCCGTCGAAGGCGAATCTCAAGAATGGTCTGTGACGGAATAATCTGAATCTGAAAATAGGCATCTTTCAGATCGAGAGATATAAACCAGTCCCCCTGGTGCACTTGTACGAGGAGTTTCCTGATTGTTAAAGGGCGGGTTTACTGCTATTTCACTTTTTTGATTTCAAATAGTGTGTAATGTTGCTGTTGGTGCATGAACAGTATCTGCAAAGTTGCAGCACTGAAAGTTTTAGTGTAAGCAGAGATATCGTCTTTTAAAAATCAGGAAGTAAAATTGCCTGCAAAAACGACTCGTTTTGGACTACAGATGGGTTATGGTACGTCACTAACCCACACATTTGCATCAACCACTCCCTCCGGAATATGCAGGAAAGGGCATGCGTCGAGTGAGTTGTGTTCACGCAGCTGTCAGGTCTTCTGTGTTTCGGGCTTCCCACGGACACTATTCTTCGACAACAATGGATACAATTTGTGTTTGATTATATTCCTGAAAGTGACGATCGTAATTGCTAGCTCTCTGTGCTGCGCATTTACGAGAGACAGCTTCCAGAATCTCCATGAATTCAACACCGGATTAACGTAAACAAGAAACTGTTTCTGAAATCATAAAGCAGATCCAGCTTTAAAACCAGCAGTTAAAAGTCAGCAGTTGTTGGGCCACACTGTAAGTAGGCTAAGACTTCATCATTTTAAATGTATTTGCATGTATAATTCCCTAACGTAGCGTTGTGTTTTTTTCTTTTCAAATGCCAGCGCTGGCTTTGTAGGCTTTATGGGCTAGCTGCTACTAGTTAGGCTATTTTGTGTCTACGGCAAACGCGTACAAACATTATGGACCTGAATTTTGTATAAGTACTAATGTTGTAAATGTATTTTTCATATATATATATGCTTTATGATTTTATTTTCTATTTGATCAAGAACGTAAACCTGCAAACACTGTTTGAGTATAACATTAGTTAGCCAGTCAGTTGCTATCGTTGCCAGTCAGATGCTATTGTGTAAATCAAACGTGTATTAAGTTAAAAAATGAAGCAAATTATCATTCAGAAACCTTTATTAAGAGCCGTGTGTGGTGAGGTTCTGCTTGACTCTCTTCATCGCGGCTTTCTCGGTCTGATTCTGCCTCACTGATACTGCAGTCTCGACATCATTATTTACGTGTATCCACCGTCTATGGTATCCACTTTTGGCATGCCCGCCCGTTTCGCCCGTAAAGGTCATGGGCGTTAATCTTCCGGACAATGTGAGCGACAGTTTAGCCAATCACAACACACCGGCCAAAACTAACCAATCTGAGCCCACTACGTCATTCTGAGGGAGTGTTTTCATAGACTCAGGAAGTCATCCGCTCGTTCAGGGGACAGGGGAAAGCGCGGCTGACAATAAAGGTGAAATTTATGAAAAATAAGACTTTTAAAAAAAGAAAAACCACGGATACATGTTATTGCACCCCATAAACACAATCATGCAAAGAAAAAGAGCAGTAAACCCGCCCTTTAATATTTTGAACGGCTTTTTGCAAGCTCTTTGAGCTGACGCCCCGATTGTGTTGAATGGGGGACGTTTCATGTCTGTTTTGCAGTGCGCGAGCATCACTACGGGCGGGGTGCTCTTTCTGTAAATGTGTGCGCTCGAGAGCGGGCACATTGTTCACGTGTGTGTGTTGACCCGATCTTCAGAGCGTGCAGTGATAGCCTTGTGAAGGGCAGGCGACGCCTTGTGAAAAGCGTATATTAAAGAGCCCCTATCATGGATTTTTGAAAATGACTGTTCATGTAGTATGGAATATAGCTCTAAGGGAATGTTAACTTCCTGCAAAGATTTATATCTGAAAGTGCACCGTATATAAAGTTATTGTCTTTCAAAAGTGAGAGTCAACTCTGAGTCTATGAAATGAATTGTTTTTGAAAACGAGTCATTAGCTGTTACATCGTGACGTAGACAGGTCATTGGCCACTCCCAACAACTGCGCGCGATACTTGAAGTGACATCTAGAACACATTCATATACTTTAGCTGAATCGCATCATGTAAAGAAGACGTTGTGTTCTACATTCAAAGACAGTTCAGCCACTTATTTCCATTGTCCAAGGACGAGCATGTGGATTCGCAAGCCGATTGTTCCTGAAGGAGGGCTCAGTATCCAGTGTATATGGATCAGGTTCGTCCTCCGACGAATCACAATCTGTAAGTAATATTAATAATGTTTGCTGTTATGTTTCTGTAGCATGCACAATATAGTTATATTGTGTTGTATGTATTGTGTACACTCGCGCAGCTTCTAAGCGGGGTAAAGTTAGTTTTGTTTTTGATATTCACCAGACATTCATTGAAAAATGGCAATTACCTCCTAAATAGGGATGCACCGATACCACTTTTGGAAAACGAGTATCAAGTCACTTGCATTTCAGTACTCGCCAATATTGATACCGAGTACTTAATAAAAAAAAACATGATTTAAAATCAGTTTTAACTATTTTTCCAATTTATTTAATTATATTTTATTTTCATTATATATATATATATATATATATATATATATATATATATATATATATATATATATATATATTCTTTTTTTTCTTTCTTTTTTTCCAAATAGTTAAATAAAAAATTCAATTTAATGACTATTATTTATGATGGTACATTTATGAAAGCATTGAAGGCTACATGCTGTTTATACGAAAATATTGATGATATTGAGAAATATTGCTTATAAAAAAATCAAGAGAAAAAGCAACCTTATGCACACATTATTAGTAGTAGCAATTTTGATTAATAGAGACGTAGTTAAATCTATTGTACAGTAGCCTAATATAATTATTTCTGTCAATTCCTTACCAAACTTTTATTTTGACGGGTTGCCGTGAAGACCTTTGAGTTTCTGTGTGTGTCTGATACATAGACAACATTGGGCGTTTCTCAACGCCCAAGGAAGTATCCTTAACATTGAGAAACACCTAGTAAAAGAAATGATATGACGATCGTTTTCTCAAATGAAACGGTAAAATACCTACCGTTACTCATGAAGTGACTCTCGGAGATGAAATCATGAATCATGTCATCATATCGTGAGGCAGCAGAGACGGAGAACAGCGCGAGCGTCACTCGAGCTTCAGTGTGTGTGAGAGGTAGCTAACGTTAAATGAAACCGCACGTCTGCACTGTTCATTCACACAGAGACAAGCAGAACATGCAGGTTTTATATTTAAACAGTCGTTTGGCAGTTTAATATACACAGACACACATCAGCAGCGCCGCGGTCGCCATGTCTCAGCGCTTTCATGATGATGACGCAACTTCACGCCCTTCGTGCATGCATGTGCAAACGGAACTGGGTTTGATCAGGTATTCGGTACCACCGGGACTTGGTACCGTGACGTTTACATTTTTTCAGTACCGACTTGGTCCACGCGGCTGACAGGTCTCGTCTCGTCTTGTCTCGCCTTCTCCCCGCTCTGAGCTGCAGCCGGGGCCTGGGGGCGGCACTCAGCACCTGTGATTAACCCATTTCTCAGACCGTGGTATCGGTCCCGGTATCGGGGGACTTTTAACGAGTACGAGTACTTTAAAAATGTGGTATCGAGGCCGATACCCGATACCGGTATCGGTATCGGTGCATCCCTACTCCTGAAACGACTTAGCCAAATATGACTAAGCTCTATATAATAAGCACTGCCCCTCAAAAGCCCCCGCAATGTAGAGTTTTGCCGGGAAAGCTTGCCCTTGACGGAGACGCGAGTAAGGGACCGTGTGGAAAGTGCACTTTTTCTGACACGTTTTTTCAAACACTATATACAATTTTCAACACTTTACAAGCAATAATCCTGGTTATGGGCATTCCGTTGCCGACAGTCTCTGCCTGACGGTTTACCAATAACAACTGATTGGGTCATTTGACCAATCGCGCAGATCGCGTCACTCAAAGGAGGTGTATAGGAAAATGAATCGTCGAACGAATCATTTGGGAGTCGTTGAACAAATCAGTTAAAATAAATGCATATTATAAAGGCAAATAAATGTTCCCTATCGGTCAGTCACTACAACGTAGGTCGCACTGACCTATAGGAATCTCGCTAGAGAGCCAATTTACTTCAGAGTGAATCTCAAAACAAGCCAATGCACATTGGCGTGCAATCATTTGCAACAGCTGCGCGTCCTCGTCAGCGCGGGTATATAACGAGCGGCTGTGTGATTGCACTTCAGCTTTTTGCTTCGGAGCCTAAACTTCGATGCCTCTGCTAAGAGTAAATTCTCACAGCAAGTCAGGAAGATCTCTCATCCTCGGTGCGGGCGCTGACGGCACAGCAGTGCGAGCAGTTTTCTCTCTTTCTCTCTCTCTCCCTCGCTCAAGAGCAAAGATCAAAAGCTGTTTTAACAGCTGGTAAGAAAGAGAGAATCAGCGCACGCACAGGTGCACATTCCCATTTGTGATCGCTGCAACTGTTCCCCTGCGTGCTTCAGCATCACTGAGAGTATTTCCTGAAAGAGCTTACACAGATAGTTCGCGTCTTTTAAAGATGATGTCCTATCTGTGTGTTTCTGGATGCGGTCGTTTCCTGGGATCGGGGGATGGTCACGAACGCTGTATTGTGTGTCTGGGCATTGAACACGCACGGTTCGGCGTTCGTGGATGAGTCATGTTCTCACTGCGGGAACATGACCATCTCGGAGCTGCGGTCGAGACTCCTCGCTCCTGCAAGGGGCGGAGTCCCCGTGCCGGCACCCCGTTCCAATCCTCAAACGAGGGTTGCTTCGGCCGCTGGCGCGGGTGACCTGAGGATAACGGTGAGTGCGCTTCCTTCGGGGAACCAACCCCCTAGGAACCCTCACCCTCTCAGCCTCCGCACCATTTGAGCTGCCAAGAGAGCGCACTGGACCATCCACGAGATGTGTACCAGTCGTTTCCTTTGGCGCTCCCACGATGAACAGATGTCGATCGCAGCATCGGAGGGTGGGTCGGATATTTCCGCGACGACGCGTGTCGGAGCCGCTGCCTCCTTCGGGGGTGCCAGTGGTGCCCGAATACGGACCCGGAGATGATGGCCATGTCTTTCCCGGGCCACTGAGAGGGTTGGGCTCGTGTGGAACCCTCCACCGTGTCCCGAACCCTCGGAGGTTGGATGATTGGTATCTCGGGATGGCGCGCGCTGGTTCTCAGCAACCCACCCCAGTGCCATTCTTCCCGGAGGTGCATGAGGAGCTCACTGGGACGTGGACGGCACCTTTTACTGCCCGAAACCATTCCAGTGGTTCTCACTGGGACGTGGACGGCACCTTCCACTGCCCGAAACCATTCCAGTGTTCCTCCTCCCTCACCACCCTTGACGGCGGGGCGGCCAAGGTTACACGTGTGTCCCGCCGGTGGAGCGGGCCGTGCTATGCAACTGTGCCCTAACTCCACTGGCGCGGAGAACCGTGTCTCCTTCCCGGGCCTGTAAGTACTCATCGGACTTAACCGGCAAGGCTTACAAGGCCTGTGGGGAAGCTGTCTCTGCCGTGCACGCTTTGGTCGTTGCTCCAGATCCATCAGGCCAAGGCACTGAAGGAACTGGACGAGGGTGGTCACAACCCACTGGTGTTCCAAGAACTCCGGCGGGCGACGGACCTCGCGCTTCGTGCGATGAAGGTTACCGCTCGCTCAGTGGGCCGTGCCGATGTCCACAATGGTGGTCCAGGAACGCCATCTCTGGCTGTGTCTGGTAGGGCTGTAGTCAACCAAAGAATCCTTTGGTCGAACCAAAGTCTTGTCCTGCGCAACGATTAGTCGACAAAAAAAAAAAAAAAAAAAACGGATGTTTTGATTGAACATTTTTAAACAATTGTCATAGAGCATTTATAAAACAACAACGAAAAAACATAAAAAAATAAATAAAACTATAATAATAATAACAATCTATTGAAAATTAAGTGATTTTTTTAACTGCAAAAAGTGAGGAGCTCTGTCTTTGGTCTAGTGACAGTCACAATCGCGCACCTGACCACACCACACGCTGCACAAAAAAATATAACTGCCATCTACCACATAATGAAAAAATCTTAACAAAAGCTCTCGTTTATACAGGCTATATTATTCTTCATTTTACAAAGCTATGGGTTAACTTTGTGTCCAGCCGACTAGGCATTTAAAAAAAAAAGAAGAAAAAACCCTAAAACAATCTGAAATAGGCTGTGTTGTAGGGAAGGCTGCAAGGCATATAGGTTTATTTTCGCTTTGTTAGATTATTTACAGTGTAAATAATTAAGTGTACAAATAAAAAAATGAAACATAATAAGAAATCATAGTCATGATAAAGCCGCTAAAGGGCCTGCTAAGCTTTCTGCGTGTTAAGTTCGATTTTCAAATGTAGGCGCTATGTGCGCGCTTATAATGGAGCAACACGGTCCTGGCCGCCGTGACCTCTACAGTCTTGTAACTCTAGTTTTAAAATGTAGCCAGACAAAGATTTAGATTTCGACTAAAGTCAAAAACAAGTAGCGCTCACCTAAATGAATAGAGCAAACTTACCTATATCCCTTACTGAGCGTGCAGCAGCAGCGCAGCCAGCCACAGGTGCGGTCCTAAGTGTATTATGTGTGTGCGCAAAACTGTGGCGCAGTTACAAAAATAGCCTAAATGAAAGCATTTAAAGTTGGGATAAAATATATGCTAATTATATTGAGAATACAGTAATAAATAATGCTATAAGAAAGACATATCAAAGAGTGAAACCATTGAAAATTTTCTATTGGTAAAAAAAAAAAATAAAATACGACTGGTTCAACCAATAAGAACGCTAAGTTCGAACTCAGACGGCATTTCAATTCAATTAGTTCAGCTAAATCGACTAAATTGACAGCCTAGTGTTCTGTAGCTCACATGCGGGAGATCGAACAAGCTTCGGTTCCTAACGCTTGTGTCCCAGACCGGCCTTTGGTCATGCAGTCCGAGAACTTTTGCTCAGCAGTTCCTGTTTCACAGAAGCAGACTGAGGCCATCAAACACATCCCTGCTACGTGGTCAGCTGCTGCCTCCACCCACCCACCGGTGGCCCCTCAGTCTGCTCATCACCGGGGTGTCCGCTGTGCCCTCGGCTCCCGCTCGCAGCAGCAGCCTCCACCCTGAAGCGGCGCCGCCGAGCCATTGCAGGCAGGACGCGCCGCCGTCCAGGCGTCGCCAGGGCGGCAAAAGCCAAGAGCAAGCGGCCTAGGACGGGCAACCCAGAGATGGCAGGGATGCTCCAGGAGACGATGACCCACACTCCGCCTCCCTCGGAGAGAGGGCCGGGTGGAAAATCTTTTGTTTGTCCCCACTGGCCTGGAGCCAGTGGTACCCAAATTTCAAGAGCAGCCTCACCATCTTGGGTACGAAGAGGACTCTGAGAGCAGTGGGCAACAAGTCCTTGACCACTCCATCCTCCCTCTCATCGCCAGCTGGCAGCAGTGTACGGCTCTGAGAACGCCACTCTAGCCGCGTCCACCTTCTGTCCTGACTTCATTGTACTCTAGAAAGGTGGTGGGTTACAACTCAACCTGCAACTGCCATTCTCCCAAATCGCAGCCTCTCACAAGCTACCGTCAAACTGCTCACGCACAAACGCATTTCGACATGCATCCGTCCCGACGAGGTTGCAGTATCGACCTCAAGGACGCGGATTTCTTGCTCCTTATTCTCCTTCAACACAGGCCGCTTCTGCACTCTCGCGTTCCAGGGTCGAGCATATCAGTAACAGGGTTCTACCCTTTGGGCTGTCCCTGTCCCCCCGTGTCTTCACGAAGTTCGTGCAGGGGGCCCTTGTTCCCACGAGAGAACAGGGTGTCCGCATCCTCAACCATATCGACGACTGGCTTACACCAGCATATTCTTTCAGATCAGTCACGTGATCACAGGGACCTTGTGCTCAGGCACCCCAGCCAGTTGGGTCTTCAGGTCAAATGGGAGAAGAGCAAACTCGCCCCGTGCAGAGGATCCCTTTTCTGGTATGGAGTTCGGATTCGTCGCACAACAGCGGCGCCTCACAGAGCAGCGCCGCGCCCAGTCGGGTGCTGGACTGCTCTGAACACGTTGTCAAGGGCAGGATGGCGGTCCCACTGAAATTCTTTCAGAGGTCTCTGGGCATATGGCAGCAGCAGCAGCGGGAACCCCGCTCGGCTCTGCTCCATATGAAACCGCTTCAGCACTGGCTTCACGACCGAGTCCCGACACGGGCGTGGCATCACGGCACTACCGGGCTGGGAACCACACCGGCTGCGGTCAGACCTTCAGCCCGTGGTCAGATCCCCGTTCCTTGGGCAGGAGTCCCTGGAACAGGGATCCAGGCACGGCTGTGGGATCCACAGATGCCTCTGCCACCGGCTGGGTGCCACGTACAACTGGGCATGCAGTATCAGGTGTGTGGACGGACCCCTCATCTGCATTGGCATATCAATTGCCTCGAGTTGCTTGCAGACACCTCTCTTGCCGCGCCGCCTGAAAGGGCCGCTGCAGGGCAGGGACGCATCGTGCTGCGTACGGCACAACACTGCGACCGTTGCGCATATCCAACCGGGCAAGGTGGCTCCACGCTCCGTCGCATGTCGCAGTCCGCCCCCATCTCCTCCTCTGGAGTCAGAAGCATCTGAGGTCGCTTCGAGCCATGTATGTCCCCGGCGTGCTCAACGTGTGGCTGCACGAGCTATCACGAGCTGTGCTCCCGGGAGAATGGCAACTCCACCCCCAGGTGGTTCAGCTGATCTGGAGAGAGTTCCGGGAGGCTCAGGTAGACCTGTTCTGCCTCCTTAAGAGACCTCCCACTGCCAGCTGTTTCACTCCCTGACCGAGGGAAACACTTCGGCACGGACGCACTGGCACACAGCTAGCTCCGGGGCCTTCGCAAGATGCCGTTTCCCCCAGTGAGCCTTCTTGCACAGACACTGTGCAAAGTCAGGGAGGACAAGGAGCAGGTCCTTCTGGTGGCTCCCTACTGGCCCACCCGGACCTGGTTTCCAGAACTCATGCTCCTTGTGACAGCCCTCCCTGGCCCATTCTCCTCTGAGGAAGGATCTTCTGACTCAGAGACGGGGCACCTTAATGGACCGCGCTGCCCAGAGACCTCTGGAAACTCCATGTCTGGTCCCTGGACGGGACGCGGGGGTTCTAGGTAACTTACCCCCAGAGGTACTTGACACCATCACTTCAGCAAGGGCGCCCTGAAGTGGGACCTGTTCGTCGAGTGGTGTCCTTCTCGCCGAGAAGACCCTCGAAGATGTTCCAGAGGGTCCGTGCTTTCCTTCTTGCAGCAAGGGTCTGGAGCGAAGACTGTCTCCCTCCACCCTCAAAGTCCATGCTGCTGCTATTTCAGCTTATCACGACCACATCGATGGCAAAACAGTTGGAAAGCACGACCTGGTCGTCAGGTTTCTCAGGGCAAGATGATTAAATCCTCCTTCGACCCCCCTCCATATCCTCTTGGGATCTTTCCCTGGTGCTCCGAAGCATTTCAGGACGTTCCCTTTGAGCCTTTGCAAACAGTGGACTTAAAGCTTCTTTCCATGAAGACTTTGCTGCTGGTTGCATTGGCCTCTGTCAAGAGGGTAGGAGACCTGCAGGCATTTTCGGTTCGACGAATCGTGCCTAGAGTTCGGGCCGGCTGACAGCCATGTGGTATCTAATACCCCGGCCTGGCTATGTGCCCAAGGTTCCTACCACTCCCTTTAGAGATCAGGTAGTGAACCTGCAAGCGCTGCCCTTGGAGGAGGCAGACCCAGCCCTGGCTTTGCTCTGTCCCGTTCGCGCTCTGCGCACGACCGTGGACAGAACTCAAAGCATCAGGACCTCAGACCAGCTCTTTGTCTGTTACGGAGGCCAGCAGAAGGGAAAGGCTGTCTCCAAGCAGAGGATGGCCCACTGGATAGTGGATGCCATCGCCTTGGCTTATCAAGCTCAAGGCGTGCCCTGCCCGCTCAGGTTGCATGCACACTCCACGAGAGGCGTTGCATCCTCCTGGGCGCTGGCTCGTGGCGCCTCGCTGAACAGATATCTGTAGAGCTGCGGGCTGGGCGACACCTAACACGTTCGCGAGATACCATAGCCTACGTGTAGAGCCGGTCTCCCTCCTGTGTTCTCACCCTGAACGGGTAGAAACATCTGAGAGGCCCGGCTCTGTCGGCTTGCTGCACCCTACTGTGCAACCTTATTGCTCCAGAGTGAAAAACCTGTCGAGTCCTTCAACACCCCTCAGCCCGGACATGGCGGAGCGTCCGGAGCCAGGCCCCTGTCCGCTGAATCCTTGAGAGCCAGACTCAGGCTGGGTTCCATATGTGCGACCTTCGGGGATCCCATATGTGTGTATGTTCCACGGCTGCTCCTGAAGTCGGAATCCCTGTGTCTTTCCCTTGGGCAAAGTTACCCATTAATTCATATGCAGTACAGCCTTCGGGTTAGTCCATATGTATTTTCCACATAACTCTCTGAAGGAAGTGGGTTCCGCAGCGTTCCCCTCCCTCTAAAAAGGGCACGCTTTCCCAGTGTTATCCAAGTCTCACTGTATGGGTTATAAAGGAACAACAGTGTCAGACACTCTCTGTGTAACCCTCCTCCTATCGTCCTTCCAGGCAAGAAGGTGCAGAGGCTTGCATAGGGCGCTGGATGGGGTGCAGCGAGCTGTGGCGCTTTGGTAGGGATTCCTATAGGTCAGTCCGACCTACGTTGTAGTGACTGACCGATAGGGAACGTCTCGGTTACATATGGTAACCCCCGTTCCTGAGGGAGGGAACGGAGACGTAGGTCCCGTCTGCCACATCTGCTGCTGCCCGCGGGGGGCCAGCTTCCCAAGTTTGGCTCCTCAGCAAAAACTGAAGTGCAACCACACAGCCGCTCGCCACAGACCCGCGCTGTACGAGGATGCGCAGCTGTTGCAAATGATTGCACGCCAATGTGCATTGGCTTGTTTAAGATTCACTCTAAAGTAAATTGGCTCTCAGCGAGATTCCTATTGGTCAGTCCGACCTACGTCTCCGTTCCCTCCCTCAGGGAACGAGGGTTACCACATGTAACCGAGACGTTTTTTTATCTCTTGCATGCACGTTAAACCTGTTTTTGGGAACTCCTAAAACAAAAATAGGAACATTTCAAATGCTATGATAGGGGCTCTTTAATAAGCGTGCGCGCTCGGAGGGGCACGGGACTTACATTCATAGAGGTGTTTACTGGCCGTGTAACAAAGCGGGCAGAGAGAGGGCTCTGCACAGCGCTGAAATCCTGCGTTTGTGTGATTCCTGAATCGAGGGGGAGGCATGAGAGCCCGAACCACTCCTCGCTGTCCGTAGCCAGAGCGGAAGCAGCAGGCATTATCCTCTGCCTCTTTATCAGATACAGCGGCAATGCGGCCACTTTGCATTAAAAGTGTCATAATTTACCGAATTGACACTTAATGACAACAGTCATAAACATTTATGAAGACTCCTTCATGTTCATGACAGGTGTTATGTCATGTTTATGACAGTGTCATGTCAGTCTTATCCACACCCCTTCAAATAAAGTGTTACCAAAACTTTTGACTAATGGATGTTGTCACCTAGGGTTTTTGCATCAAATGATCTGAAAATAATCTTCCTAATTATTCACTTAAAACAATAGATTGTTTAAAAAAAAATGTTTGTAAAGGCAATATGCCAATGGGCGTTTTATTAAGGTGTCACATGAAAGAATGCAAGGAGCACATATATATATATATATACACATATATATATATATATATATATAGTGAGGAAAATAAGTATTTTCGAACACCCTGCTATTTTGCAAGTTCTCCCACTTGGAAATCATGGAGGCGTCTGAAATTGTCATCGGTAGGTGCATGTCCACTGTGAGAGACATAACCTTAAAAAAATTAAAAGAATAAAAATCCAGAATCACAATATATGTTTTTATTTTTAACTATTTATTTGTACTGATACAGCTGCAAATAAGTATTTGAACACCTGCCTATCAGCTAGAATTTTTACCCTCAAAGACATGTTAGTCTGCCTTTACATGTATTTGTGGTTCTCTTATCGAGAGGTTCTCTCGTATTGCGTAAGCTAGCTTACGCTGACGGGAAAGATTCATCTTTTCTGAGAAGTTGAAGCCAAAAATTATCCTATAATTTTATATCCATTGTCAACGCAGTTCACTTGCAGCAGACCATGAGCTGGGCTAGCTCAGCAGCTCATTGGTTCGCTCAGGGAGAACTGCTAAGCCTATGAGGGAATTCCGGTCTGAAATCGTGGCCAATGAGAAGCAGACACACTCTCATTGCGTCGGAGCTGTGCCGACCGCGGATAGTTTTCTTTCCTTTACAAGAGAGCTAGCTTGCCCCCCGCGCATAGCTTCACCGAAATGGGTTTATGGTGTGTTACTCCGCCGAGGCTGGACCTGTTCGCCACTAACACGCCCCCTTATCTGCTCGCTTGCTTTCAGCTTATGTCTTTACTGCTGTGGCTCAGTGCAAAACAAAAAGCTTTTCGCGCCAGAGACCCATGTCCGGCTCTTGCAGAATAATTTTATGCAGCTCTGAGCTTTCTTAAGTTACAGAAAGCGTCCGCACTCTCCGCGCACTTGCGTCAGCGGCGACATGAGAAACGAGTGTGTTTTTAGCCCGCAGATGCCGGTTAGCACCTATCTCTCTAACATTTCTCTTCCTCGTTCAGCGGCCGAAATTGTCTATATTGCAACAACGAGCCTGTTATAACATGAATGCCTGCAGTAACGCCAACAGATTTAGATTGACGCCAACGCTGTTCAAGTGTAATAGGTGCCCACACCCCTGTGCTCACCCATTTAAAACTCAGCGTTCCCGTGTCCAACAGAGCCCACTCTCTTAGCTGGCTATGCCGCTAGAGTGTTAGCTGTAACAGATGTGCCCACGTCCATGCTCACATCTTCTTTCTGCCCGCTCTATAACACGGCCAGGTCGCGCGCATCCCAGCCTCTTCAGTCTCGTGCCCGCTTGCAGCGCTCACGCTTCTACATGCACGCGGCCCCGCACGCGTCACAATTGCAGCCTTTTAGGCTATATATAGTCTCTGCCGCTTACAGCGCTCACGCTTCTAACACGCACTTGCGTGCGCCTCACTTGTGCAGCCTGTATCAGGCTAAAATACAATCAGGCATAAGTGCATAATGTCTGGCTTACACCAAACATGCTATAAGTGTAGTATATGTGCCCACAGTTCAGTGTTCACTCCTACACACAAACACCACACCTGTGCCCGCGACCACGCTCGCTCATCACACTGCAAGCGCGCTCACACACTTGTTCAGCCCGCTATGTGTATACACATACAGGTGTATGTATACTCATGTTTTTTGTGTAGAATATGCGCCCACAATCATGTGTTCGCCCATACACAAAGCACTACACTCCCCCTGTCTCTGTCAGAGCCCACTCTCATAAAGCGGACACTTCCCGCTCGAGTGTCACAGTTCATGTGCGTGCCCACGAGCCATGCACGCGTCCCTCCTCTGCATAAAGCCTCTTGTGTAGAAAAATGTGCCCACTATCCAGTGTTCACCCATACACAAAAGCACCACATGTCCCGTGTCTCTCTCAGAGCCCACTCCCATAGAGCGGACACAGCCCTCTCGAGTGTCAGAGTGCATAAGCGCGCACACGGGCTCGTGGGCTCGCCCCCCTCTGCCCGCTCTCTTACACAGCCAATAAACTCCTCTTTGAGTGTAAGACACACTGTGTCCAGCCCGCTATGTGCAACAATCAGGGCGAAATAGCCATTCACCTGCTAGCGTCGCGCTTCTAAGCGCGGGAAGCTATTCCGGGAATCTCCCCATGGGTGCTAAGCACAATAAAATACAGCTATCTGTTACAGTTCCGTCGCCGCCCTCCACGCTTTCGGGCGTGGCTCGAAACTCAGTGATTTCAGAAGCAACAAACAAGCTTCGCTCAGAGATAGAGAAGCTTTTGTGCAAAAAGGCTATAGAGAGAGTTCCGCCTTCTATGAGCGAGTCTGGGTTTTTACGGCCGTTATTTTCTTGTCCCCAAGAAAGACAGCGGCCTCAGACCGATCCTAGATCAATACACAGTCCTCCCGTTCGGCCTATCTCTTAGCACCCCGTATGTTCACGAAGTGCATGGATACGGCGCTCGCCCCTGGGGAGCCAAGGGCTGCGAATTTTGAACTATTTGGACGACTGGCTGATTTTGGCACAATCACAGACGGAGCTACTGTCTCTTCGTACAGTCCTCCTCGACCATCTGAACACCTTGGGTCTCTCTGTCAACTGGACAAAGAGCTCGCTTCAGCCCAATCAGACGATTTCCTTCCTGGGAATAGGTCTAGACTCAGTGGATAGGACGGCTCGCTTATCTACACAGCACGCGCGCACTGTGTTCAGCGCCTCGCCACATCCTGTCAGATGGACACCCTCACGCCTCTGAAAACTTTTCAGAAGGCGCTGGGTTGCATGGCCTCAGCCTCCGCTGTGCTTCAGCTGGGTCTACTACGCACGCGCTCCCTTCAGCTTTGGTTGAAGAGCCGTGTGTCTCACCGTGCGTGGACCACAGGCCGCCAGCTGATCAAAGTTACGCAGACCTGTTTCTCGGCTCTGCAGCCATGGACAGTGGCAGAATGGTTTCAGCTGGGCATTACCATGGGAACCGTCTCTCGCCGATAAGTCATTTTCGAGAGACGCATCCAACTCAGGTTGGGGTGCGGTCTGCGAGGGCTCACCGGCCTCTGGCTACTGGTCAGTTCAAGAGAGCTCCCTACACATAAACTGTCTGGAGATGATCGTGGTCCAGAATGCGCTCGCGTCTTTCCTCCCACGCATTCGGGTCACCACGCATTGATCCGCTCGGACAATGCGGCCATAGTCTCCTATTTCAACCGTCAGGGCGGTGTTAGATCCAGGAACCCCTTCCTGCTGACGAAACGCATTTTAAGTTTGGTCCCAGAGCCACCTGCTCTCGCTAAGAGCGGCGCACAGACTGTCCAGGAACCTCATCCTTCCGGGAGAATGGTCCCTGCATGTTCAAACAGTCCAGAAACTGTGGCGAATATTCGGCAGAATAGAGGTGGATCTCTTTGCATCAGAGGAGAACGCTCACTGTCCAATACTTCTCTCAAGAGCGAGGACGCGCTGAGCCCAGGAGTGTCCCAGCCGCCCGCTTCAGGCATTCCCTCCGGTCTCCCTGTTACCACAGGTTTTACAGAGGATCAGGGAACACGCTCACTAGGTGCTCCTCAAAGCCACGCGTTGGGAGAGTCAGACTTGGTTCCCGGAGCTTGCTTAGCTGTCGCAGACAGCCCTGTGGCCCATTCCAGTCAGAGCAGATCTCCTCTCTCAAGCTTGCGGCACGATCTGGCATCCCCACCCTCAGTGCTGGGCGCTTCATGCACAGGTGATCAACAACTATCCGTTGCTTTGCCAGAGGGAGTGTTAAACACGATCATGAACGCCAGAGCGGCTTCTACTAGGAAGATCTATGTGTCAAAATGGTCTGTGTTCTCAAAATGGTGCACCGACAAAAACCTAGACCCTCAGCGGTGCGACGTGTCATCTTTGCTTGTCTTCCTTTAGGAGATGCTGGATAAAGATGTCTCAAGGTTTACGTGGCAGCTGTCGCGGCATTCGCTGAACCCCGCAGCGCTCAGTCTCTGGGCAAAGACGAGCTAGTCATCCGCCTCCTCTGGGGAGCTAGAAGGATGAACCTTCCGCGCCCCTTCGGTTTCCCAATTGGGATCTTTCTATAGTTTTCGAAGCTATGAAAGCCCCCCCGTTCGAACCGTTAGAGTCTGTGGACCTAAATACCTCTCGCTATAAACCGTTTTTCTGTTTGCCCCATCATCAGTAAAACGCGTGGGAGACCTTCACACGCTCTCTTCTAGCGCTGCGTGTCTTGAGTTTGGACCCAATGACTCCATAGTCATCCTCAAACCTAGACATGGCTATGTCCCCAAAGCGATTGGTACCCCGTTCAGGGCTCAGGTTTTTCCCTATCGGCTCTACCTGCGTCCGAGAACGAATGTGACGCCAATCTCCTTTGTCCGGTTCGGACTCTGAGATTGTACACTACACGCGCTGCTGCGTTCAGACGCTCTGAGCAGCTTTTTGTTTCATTCGGTGAGCGCACCAAGGGTCTGGCCACCTCGAAACAGACACTATCCAAATTGAATTGTGGACGCTATTGCTTCTGCTAATGCATCAAAAGACCTGTCATGCCCTCTGGGCATCAGGGCTCATTCCACTAGAGGCATGGCCTCATCGTGGGCATGGTCCAGCGGCATTTCCATTCAAGACATATGCGTGGCAGCGGGAGGGGCTTCCCCTTCCACCTTTGTCAGATTTTACAATCTGAAAGTACCCGCCTTGCAGGCAAAGCTACTAGCAGCCTAGTATGCTTCAGCTCTTTTGTTGAGCTGCACTATTGGGAGTCACACTCATACAACTGGCGTGCTGCTTGTTCTTCCCTCATGTGCTTATGTACTACTCTATCACCGGCCCGCTGCTGGCCCTTTTATGTCACCTACATTATTTGCCCACTTATAAGGGTCCCCCGGGACTCATTGTGGATGCCTAGCGCGCACGGCGTTGACCAGGTGTTCCCATAGCGTAAGCTAGCTTACGCAATATGAAAGAACCTCTCGTAAGAGAACAAATCGGTTATCTGAACGTAACCTCGGTTCTCTCTAGATGAGGGAACGAGTATTGTGTTCCCGGCTGTGCTTGCACTACCAGTGTTCTCGCTTCATTCAATGAAAACCGGAAAACAGCAGGAAATGTCTTGGTTACATATGGTAACCCTTGTTCCCTGAGGGAGGGAACGGAGACGTAGGTCAGACTGACCTATAGGAATCTCGCTAGAGAGCCAATTTACTTCGAGTGAATCTAAAACAAGCCAATAAACATTGGCGTGCAATCATTTGCAACAGCTGCGCTTCCTCGTCAGCGTGGGTATAAAACGAGCTGCTGTGTGATTGCACTTCAGTTTTTTGCTGAGGAGCCAAACTTGGAAAGCTGGCGCCCCCGGCTGGCAGCAGCAGATGTGGCGACGGGACCTATGTCTCCGTTCCCTCCCTCAGGGAACGAGGGTTACCATATGTAACAGAGACGTTCCCTATCGGTCAGTCACTACAACGTAGGTCAGACTGACCTATAGGAATCCCTACCAAAGCGCCACAGTCGCTGCACCCCATCCAGCGCCCTGATGCAAGCCTCTACACCTTCTTGCCTGGAAGGATCGATAGGAGGAGGGTTACACAGAGAGTGTCTGACACTGTTGTTCCTTTATAACCCATACAGTGAGACTTGGATAACACTGGGAAAGCGTGCCCTTTCCAGAGGGAGGGGAACGCTGCGGAACCCACTTTCTTCAGAGAGTTATGTGGAAAATACATATGGACTGAACCCGAAGGTTGTACTGCATATGAATTAATGGGTGACTTAGCCCAAGGGAAAGACACAGGCTTCCGACTTAGGACCAGCCGTGGAAGACATACACATATGGGATCCCCGAAGGGTCGCACATATGGAACCCAGCCCGAGTCCGGCTCTCAAAGATTCAGCGGACAGGGGCCTGGGTTCGGACGCTCTGCCATGTCCGGGCCGAGGGGTGTTGGACTCGACAGGTTTTTCACTCTGGAGCAATAAGGTTGCACAGTAGGGTGCAGCAAGCCGACAGAGCCGGGCCTCGCAGTGCTTCTACCCGTTTAGGGTGAGAACATGGGAGGAGACTGGCTCTACACGTAGGCTATAGTATCTCAGCGAACGTGTTAGGTGTCGCCCAGCCCGCAGCTCTACAGATATGTTAGCGAGGTGCCACAAGCCAGCGCCCAGGAGGATGCAACGCCTCTCGTGGAGTGTGCATGTAACCTGAGCGGGCAGGTCACGCCTTGAGCTTGGTAAGCCAAGGCGATGGCATCCACTATCCAGTGGGCCATCCTCTGCTTGGAGACAGCCTTTTCCTTCTGCTGGCCTCCGTAACAGACAAAGAGCTGGTCTGAGGTCCTGATGCTTCGAGTTCTGTCCACGTACATACGCAGAGCGCGAACGGTACAGAGCAAAGCCAGGGCTGGGTCTGCCTCCTCCAAGGGCAGCGCTTGCAGGTTCACTACCTGGTCTCTAAAGGGAGTGGTAGGAACCTTGGGCACATAGCCAGGCCGGGGTCTTAATACCACGTGGCTGTCACCCGGCCCGAACTCTAGGCACGATTCGTCAACCGAAAATGCGTGCAGGTCTCCTACCCTCTTGACAGAGGCCAATGCAACCAGTAGCAAAGTCTTCATGGAAAGAAGCTTTAAGTCCATGGATTGCAAAGGTTTAAAGGGAACATCCTGAAATGCTCGGAGCACCAGGGAAAGATCCCAAGAGGGTATGGAGGGGGTCGAGGAGGATTTAATCTTCTCGCCCCCTAAGAAACCTGACGACCAGGTCGTGCTTCCCAACTGTTTTACCATTCGATGTGGTCGTGATAAGCTGAAATAGCAGCAGCATGGACTTTGAGGGTGGAGGGGGACAGTCTTCGCTCCAACCCTTGCTGCAAGAAGGAAAAGCACGAACCTTATCGAACATCTTCGGGGGTCTTCTCGCGAGAAGAACCCCACTTGACGAACAGGTTCCACTTTCGCAATCAACCCTCCCTTTAAAATGTTCACCTCCACTCCATTTATTATTCTAAATTGTTTGAGGTCGTTAGCTGCATAAATATACCTGTACACCCCATACAATCAGTAAGAATCCAACTACTAACATGGCCAAGACCAAAGAGCAGTCCAAAGACACTAGAGACAAAATTGTACACCTCCATAAGGCTGGAAAGGGGTACGGGGAAATTGCCAAGCAGCTTGGTGAAAAAAGGTCCACTGTTGGAGCAATCATTAGATCACTGCTACATAGGCTCCTAAGGGATTGAAACTTGATTGAAACAGCCCAGAAAGTTATTGAAGAAAATGTTTAAATATTCCATGTGACTACAGTGGCTTAACTATAAGTTTATCAGAGCGACGAGATACTTTTTTTGCAGAAATAAAACATATAATACAAAATAATCACTTTATTCGACTATTCCTTTTCTTCCTACTTGGCCTGAGACGAGAGTTCAAGAGATTTCCACGACACATGCGTGAGAATTGCGCAAGAAGTAGTAGAATAAGTATGACTAGAGAATAAGTATGACTCTCTGGGCTGTCAAGTTTCAATCCCTTAGAAACCTATGTAGCAGTGATCCACCTCTCAAATTGAATCAAAAATATCTTCATTTGTCTTCCAAAAATGTACGACGGTCTTACGGGGTTGGTACAGCATGGGGGTGAGTAATGAGTAAATAAAGTAATGACTTAATTTTCATTTTTTGGGTGAACTATCCATTTAAGGAGAGGATGACCGGGGCCATGTATCACAAGATTTTGGGGAACAACCTCCTTCCCTCAGTTAGAGCATTGAAGAAGGGTCAAGGCTGGGTCTTCCAACATGACAATGACCCAAAGCACAGCCAGGATAACCAAGGAGTGGCTCTGTAAGAAGCATATCAAGGTTCTGTCGTGGGAAAGCCAGTCTCCAGACCTAAACCCAATAGAGAATCTTTTAAGGGAGCTCATACTCCGTGTTTCTCAGCGACAGCCCAGAAACCTGACTGATCCAGAGAAGATCTGTGTGGAGGATTGAGTCAAAATCCCTCCTGCAGTGTGTGCAAACCTGGAGGAAAAACTACAGGAAATGTTTGACCTCTGTAATTGCAAACAAAGGCTATTGTACCAAATATTAACATTGATTTTCTCAGGTGTTCAAATACTTATTTGCAGCTTTATTATACAAATAAATATTTAGTAAAAAATCATACATTGTGATTTCTGGACTCTCACAGTGTCACCTATGATGACCATTTCAGACCTCTCCATGATTTCTAAGTGGGAGAACTTGCAAAATAGCAGGGTGTTCAAATACTTATTTTACTCAATGTTAATACAGGTACATGCGAGCCCGATCTCATGAAATTTCGTATCTATAGTACAGAATGTAATTTCATCGTGGCATTTATACGCCAAAAACAGTTTTTGCGTGTATATGGTACGTGTTTTCGCGTGCATATGATACGCACTTCCCCACCCCTCCCCCTAAACCTACCCCAGGGTTTTTTAGTGCGTAGCATTTGCAGGCAAAAACAATTTTTGGTGTATAAATGCCACGAGAAATGACATTCGTGGTATAGATACGCATTTTCATGAGACTGTGTTGTACACACATACATACACATGTATGTGTGTACCTGTGTGCATGTACCTGTGTTTCCTGTACCCTTAGAACTCTAGTAATCCATAACAATATGCTGTGCTTGTTTTTATCAGTTGGATTATTCAAAAAATGATTCCAATTAAATTGACTTGTAATGTGGAATCAAATGAAGTATATAAAATGTGTGTGTATATATATATATATATATATATATATATATTCAAAATGTAAATGAAAGTCAAAAGCACATTTTTAGTCATACCTGGAAACAAATCCTGTTTAAATATGCTATATGGGCCATTCTATAGAATTGGTTCAAAGTTAAAGTTGGAAACATTTTGAAAAGAAAATCATCTCTTACAATAAATGTCTCAAAGTATTTTTTTAAAGTAGGCCAATACATGTTGTGTAGAGATGACAGCACATAACTGATGACAATACAGCTTGATCGTTGGTTGACCAATCTGTAGTGTTTTTTTTTTCCATTTTCGCGGAATAGAACAAAGTGTGTTGAAAATGAAACTTTTTTTTTTTTAAATGACGCAAGATTTGTTTATTTATTTTAATGAGAAGGGTCTTATATTTAATAAAAGAACAGTTTCTTTGTTTTCTGTTTAGAATACTGAAAACGATAAAACGAATTATTTGAAGATACACAGTTATTTAAAAAAAAAAAGAAAGTTATTGCCTTTGTCTTGCAGTTTTGGCATGCAAAGTCTTGGCATAAAGTTCATAAATAAAATTATTTTCCTTTTGTTTGTAACATCACATTTTTCTTTCCAGATTCAAATAACTGCAAGCAGTGTCCAGGGGAATATTGGTCTAACTATGAGAAAAATAAATGTGTGTTAAAGGCTGTAGAATTTCTGTCATTCACAGAAGTTATGGGTATAGTGCTAGTCTTTTTCTCACTGTTTGGAGTTGGATTGACTGTATTGGTGGCCATCCTGTTTTACAGCAAGAAGGACACCCCCATAGTAAAGGCCAACAACTCTGAGCTGAGCTTCCTGCTGCTCTTCTCATTAATTCTGTGTTTTCTCTGTTCACTTACTTTCATTGGTCGGCCCACTGAGTGGTCTTGTATGTTCCGACACACAGCGTTTGGGATCACTTTTGTCCTCTGTATCTCCTGTGTTCTGGGAAAAACAATGGTGGTATTAATGGCCTTCAAGGCTACACTTCCAGGAAGTAATGTCATGAAATGGTTTGGGCCTGCACAACAACGACTCAGTGTTCTTGCCTTTACACTTATACAGGTTCTTATCTCTGTGTTATGGCTAACAGTATCTCCTCCATTTCCCTACAAAAATATGAAATATTACAAAGAAAAGATCATTCTTGAGTGCAGTCTGGGTTCCACAATAGGTTTCTCAGCTGCTCTTGGTTATATTGGTCTACTGGCTGTCTTATGCTTCATGATGGCTTTTTTGGCTCGGACGCTGCCTGATAAATTCAATGAAGCCAAATTCATCACATTCAGTATGCTTATATTCTGTGCTGTATGGATCACATTTATCCCATCTTATGTCAGTTCTCCTGGAAAATTTACTGTAGCCGTGGAGATATTTGCCATTTTAGCTTCAAGCTTTGGTTTACTTTTCTGCATATTTGCACCAAAATGTTATATAATCATGTGTAAGCCTGAACAAAATACAAAGCAGCATATGTTGGGTAAGTTTGACAAATAAACTGATTTAATTAAATGTGGACAAAGTCATATACAAAGTAGCTCTGTAGGATGTGGTTCCATTGTTTGATTCAGTCACCATGTTCTGTATGTTGTAATTTTTCATGTTGCTAATTACACTAAATCATAGATTAGGTATTATATTCATAATTATTTTTATGGTGGTATCTGAATTGGTGAAATATGTGTAAAACAGGGCTGTTACTTGCATGAATGACATGTGGTAGACTTGAAATGTTCATCTGGCAGTTTTAATGCTAATTGGTTATTTTCATTGGAAGAGATTGCAGCAGACGGTAGAAAAACTATATTTATTGCTTGTGTGTCTTTTATCCATCTAAAAGTGAATTTTTTTGGATTTGTAGTGCAAAGTTTTATTCAGTGAACTTGCAGTTACTGTCTCCATCATTTCATTTCATTTGACAAAATATCATTTCATTTGACAAAAATCCGATATCATTTTATTTGACAAAAGTCTAATACATATACATAAAAATATTTTCTATAAAACTGCTCTAGCTTAATTTTTTTTATTTAGCTTCATTAAAACTTTTGTGTGTAGAACTACATTTTTTTATACATCCCTTCAAAAGTAGCTATTGACTCCAAAGCATAATTTAAGACCAACCAGAAGCCATTAATATTCAATTATTGTAGCCAAATAAAGAGTGTGAGTGATTATGATTGACAGAATGATTGAACGTGTGAATTACAGTCATTTTCCATCATGAAAAAAGGCCACCATTTTGAATTGTCCAAAAAATCTACTTTTTCGTTCTTCGGGTGGCAAAAGCCGAAGCGTCCCTATGGCAACACTAGTAAATTGCTTGGAGGGAGACACACACCGTCGGCAGTAGCCTAATCTACATTTTAACAGTTGATTAAAAAACAGACGTGGTGGAAATTCAGATATAGTTAACATGATCATTAGAGCTTAGATTCTTTGATCTAGAGACGTGCACTCCCAACGCACTAGACCGCGGCGCGGACTAGATCTGATAGCCGAGTGCAAGCGGTAATGCATTCACTCTGTGTGTGCGGATTGCGGGAGAATAAAACGATTCGTGGGACTCCGCAAACTAGAAATATCTATGAATAAAACAAATAAAAACTAATACATTTGTATTCATCTGTTGCAGAAAAGCAACAAGAACAACTAAAACAAAATAGAAACGATATACATGGCAGAGTTTCTTTTTATAACATGACTCAGTCATTGCGTTCAATAAATCAACACATGTCTGTGATTGACTACATCGCTCATCGATGCAGTCAGTAGCCAATCACAGACATATGTGTTGATTTATTAAACGCAATGGCCAATCAGAAGCATTTACGATGAAGAAGCATTTACTCATCGCCGCTCAAAAGAAAGTAACATAGAAATTAATAGAAATTAACTAAGTTGGTTGAGAATGTCAGTTATATAACGACCCACATATTAAAAATGGTTGGGTTTAAATCGGGCTCAGGCTCATAATTAGAAGACGACATGCACTTTTGGCGACGTCCACTCGCTTTGACCTCCTCACCCATAGGTTCCGCTGGATAGATTTACTTTTTCTGAACGAAATCGATAAAAAAAACATTCACCTTTTGCTGTATATCTGGTGGTGCAACCCCAAACACAAAATGTTTTCACCATCGTTTCAACTTTGATCAACAACATTGATTTTAACTATGTAACTATTCAGTTGCCGGCTGGATCTCTTCAGTTAGTCAATAGAAGCCGCTCGCATTCTGTCACCCGGAAGATCGCGGTGCCTATTGTTTGCAAACATTCTGAAATGCCCTATTTCAGCAGTTATTATGTGTGTCCCGTATTTCTGTCGACTGAACCAGCGATATTAATCATTTGTTTGTTCGATTATTTCCTTTCCATGAATTGGCTAAACGCGTGCATAACGGTCTGAAACTATTTGGATTCGTTCGAACCGTTCTGTCACTGAATCATCTGAAGTGGATTCTCTGTCAGTACCAACAAATATAGAACAATTTGCTGGTTTGAGTTGTTTCACTAGTTTACTTTGAACTAGGCAGCAAAGCCCAGTGGATAACGTAACGCAAAAGCTTAAAGGAGTTGCGTTACTCCTGGTCCCGGACACTACTATTAAACAGTGTTGGGACATCCAGTGAGAAGAATTTCAATCTGACACTCCTCTCTCTTACAAACCACAAATCCCTCAATGATTTTAACTAGTTTTAAATTGGATGAAACAGCCTTAACATTCCCAACACTACTGATGAGGTAAATAGAAGAAACATGAACAAAGACTATAGCCTAAATGCCCTAATCACCAACCTTACAAACATTTACCATGTAAATATAATTTACCATGGTTTAGGCATAAATGTGGAATATTTATATTGAATACTATGTTATAGTCATTTTTATTGCATTAGATTTATTAGGGGGGTAGAGGAATATATAATTAATTATGTGTATAGTTTTTTACCTGTTTAGGCATTTTTTATACAGTGGTAGCTGAGCCATGCATGGTTACAAAGTCTCACTGTCAGGATATTTTTATTTAAACCTATAATAATTATTATAGTAAATTGTGTACACTGTAATGATGAGAATATGAAAACAATGAGATCCCCTGTCAACTCTTCCTTTCTCATTTCACCTCTGCATTTCGCTTATTGTCAATGTCAGCGGGTACAGGATCTCCGTATCAGCTGACAGTTAAGCATCCCCAGCAATCTGTGGAATGGTGGAATAAACACAGGACAACCATGTGCGTGTGATCAGCTCCGGTCTTGCTGGGTTGTCTTTACTTCAAAATGTTCACATTAGAACAAACACAAATGTCTCAACAAAATACATTGTCACAATAAACTGTTTATAATCCAGAATTTCACTGTTTCAGTCTCTTTCTTGCAACTACACAATGTTTTCACAAAGATCTGTCCATCAGTCAATCACTACATTTCTCATTTGTATATTCACAATGTTGTTCAGTGTTTAATAAAAACACATATTCAAACAAGGTATTCCTGAGTATATTCCCATTTTAGACCACTCACATGCATTTTTAAAAGTAAAATACAAATATTATTAACTAATATAACAACACATTTAAACATGTTCACCTTCAATTAACTCTGTAATGCTGCATACATCCTATCCAATCGCGGGAGGAAATCGCGATTTCATTTAGAGATTAAACATGTAAGTCTTTACCAAAACGAATCAATTTGCAACCATAAATGTTCACTAACATATATTCTTCAAACATCCATAGAGATTGGCATATTAAACAATCAACTAACCTGTGGAATGGTGGAATAAACACAGGACAACCATGTGCGTGTGATCAGCTCCGGTCTTGCTGGGTTGTGACGAGAAACGCAGCAGACACTTCGCAACACACTGCACTCACATAGCGCCCTCCACTGGTCTGGCAGAACCACCATCCACTCAATGTATTTTAACATTCAGCAACAATACTACGTTCATCAATTGTGACGAACCAACAATTGGGGCATCACACTCTCCCCACCACAGAAGGTGAACCACTAAACTTTTACTTAAGCATAAGTCTTCAAACATAACCTTAATAAGTTGGAGCCATAAAAGTGATTGGTACTACTCTGTATGGATCATTGGCATAGCCTAACCATGTATGTGCAGTTGTGGGTACCAATGATAGTGACTGAATTGGTTTTGCTGCTACTGTGTTTAGTGTAGGTAATGGTTGGAATGTGGGTTGACCAAGGTATGGGTAAGTCATTCTTTGGGCAGGTTTTCTATCTCTGAGTGACCTTCTAATTTCTCCACAGGGTTCCTGCTGCTGTGACCCTCCCTCTTGGTCCTCAGTCATCTGCTCCTCTTGGGTGTCTCCATATTCTGGCTCCATGCCTTGTTCTGGCTCTGAATTCTCAGCAGTTCGGTAAGTGTCAGCTTGCAGGTAAGTATCACTAGCTATGTACTCTGGTTCTGTTGGCACTTGTTCCAAAGTCCCTCTTGTGCAGGTCATAGGCGAATCATCTCCTTCCATGATGTAGGATCCATTCAATCCTCGGTGACTCTCTGATTCTTCTGTTCTATATCTTGAGTACTCTGGAATGCTAGCCCTTCTCCAACAGTAACTTTCCTCCTCTTCAGAGCTAGATTCTCCATCTTCTCCTGCCTGCTCTTTTTGTGTCACCTTTCTGTTCTGCTGTCTCCTTGTCTCAACACTTCCTTTTCAGGCACTTCCTGTCTCTTTGGGTCCAAGCTCTCCGGTGTTGGTAAGTCATTCACAAGCAGAAGGAGGTTTCGAGTGCAGCGTTCTGATCTTACGTCCATCGTTTTCAGGATGCACTTTGTATACGAAGTTGTCACCTAATTGCTCCTTTACAACATGAATGTTAGGCTCCCAATACGAACGTAGCTTTCCTGGACCACCTCTCTGACTCAGATTTCTTACCAGGACACGATCTCCAGGTCTTAGGATGACACAGCTGGCTTTCTGATCATAGTACTCCTTATTGCGAAGACTCATCTGTTTACTGTTTTGTGCTGCAATCCTATAGGCTTCAGCCATCCGCTCTGCCCAATGTTCTGCATACCCGTGGGGAGTAGTGAATCCATCTTCCTGCACCAGCCCAAACAACAAGTCAACAGGGAGTCGGGGATGACGGCCATACATAAGGTAAAACGGAGAATACCCTGTAGATTCATGTTTAGTGCAGTTGTAGGCATGGATTGCCTTCTGCAGATGTTCCCTCCAACTCTGTTTGTCTTTATCAGTCAATGTCCGCAGCATCTGGAGCAAGGTTCTGTTTAGTCTCTCTACAGGATTGCTTTGGGGGTGGTATGGTGTAGTCCTGGAACGTCCAACTCCCGAGAGCTTCTGTAGGTTGTGGAAGAGAGAATTTTCAAACTCCCGCCCCTGATCATGATGTAATTTTGCTGGGAATCCGAAACGAGGTATAAAGTCATTGAATATTTTCTCTGCTGCGGTCTTCCCCGATTTGTTCTTGGTAGGATAGGCCTGAGCAAATCTGGTAAAGTGGTCAATCACCATAAGGATGTACTCATACCCTCCGCGACTGGCCTCGAGGTGCAGGTAATCAATGCATACCAACTCAAGGGGTGCGCTTGATGTGATTCCTCCCATTGGTGCACGTACATGCATTACTGGTTGTTTCTGTGTTATGCAGGGACATAGGCGGGTCACATATTCTTCCACACTCCTCCTCATTCCAGGCCAGTAGAACCTCTCTCGAGTTAGCTGTAACACCTTCTCTGACCCGACATGACTCATGTGGTTATGCAGCTGCTGGAGAACCATCTGGTGGTACTTTGCGGGCAAAACCAGTTGTCGTCTCAGTGTTGTTTTCCTATACAAGATGTTGTTTTCTAGGACCAACCGTTGCCACTCTCTCAACAGCTTCCTGGTATCGCTAGCCGCCGTGCACCGAACATCAGAGGTCAGAGTCTTCCCAGCTTCCTTCAGTTTGAAAACTGGTCCAATCACCTTATCCTCCCGCTGGGCTTTACTTAATTCATCAGCACTGATGGTTGGTGAGAACTGATTAGGGAGTGGGACTGTGTCTGGCGCCGACAAATTTAGAGCTGCTACCCAAGCCACATCTCTATTTTTGGACATCATGTTGCCCTCCCAGGTTGCTTGGATGACATCTTGTGACAGACCCTCAGTGCACTCACTTATGTATTGGTCCATGTCCAAGGGACAACGTGACAACAGGTCGGCATCGTTGTTGCTCTTGCCCGGTCTGTACTTGATCTCAAATCGAAAGTCTGCGAGCTCCCCACCCAACGATAACCTGCTGCATTTAACTTTGCAGAACTCAACACATAAGTGAGAGGGTTATTATCAGTATAGATAGTAAAATACGGGGCATAGAAGAGGTAGTCGCAGAACTTTTCGCACACTGCCCACTTAAGTGCGAGAAACTCCAGCTTGCCTGAATGGAGCCTATAGTTTTTCTCAGCAGTGGACAGTGTTCTTGAGCCATATGCAATGACCCGTAATTTTCCTTCTTGCCTCTGGTAGAGTACTGCCCCCAGTCCTTGCTCAGACGCATCGGTGTGTAATACAAATGGGGTATCAAAGTCAGGGTATGCGAGCACAGGCGGACTGGTCAGCATGTCAATGAGCGTGTCCAAGCTCTGCTGGTGTTTGTCTTCCCATACAACCGGATGTCGAGATGGCATCTGCGGACTTTTCTTCCTTTCCTTCTTACGTCCTGCTTGTGGTGGAGTTTCTGATGTGCTAGCTTGAAGCAGCTCATAAATGGGTTTCGCCAACCTAGCAAAATCTTGAATGTAGCTTCGATAATAGCTCAAGAAGCCTACAAGGCGGCGGACTTCTCCAACGTTTTGAGGTGTTTTGTCACGGAGAACCCTCACAGCCTCCAGATCTTTTGGATCCACTCTTACTCCACCTGCAGACACCAGACGACCAAGGTACCGGACCTCCTGCTTAAACAACTCACACTTAGCTGGCCTTAGCTTGACTCCATGCTTCCGAAGAGCTCTGAACACAACTCGCAGATTCTCCACATGCTCTTCAAAGGATTTGGCAAAACACAGTACATCATCCAGGTAGGGCAGACAACACTCATCACGGATAGAATCTAACATCTCTTCCATACTTCGCTGAAAAGCGGCTGGGGCATTTGATAGACCAAAGGGTATCCTTACCCATTCAAATAGGCCCCAGGGGGTCACGAAAGCGGTCAAATGCCTTGACCCTTCAGCCATATATCCCTGGTGGTAAGCCTTACCCTGGTCAAGTATGGAGAACCACCGGTAACCACCCAAAGTGTTCATGAGATCCTGAATCCGTGGCAGAGGATGGCGATCGGGCACGGTTTTCTTATTAAGCTGCCTGTAGTCAATACACAACCGTAGTGTGCCGTCTTTTTTCGGACACACACTACCGGGGCAGCATAGGGTGATCGGGATTTTGCGATCCAGCCCTTGGCAAGCAAGTCCTGGACATACTCTTTTACTTCCTTCAAGAGTGGCTTGGGTATTGATGTGTAGGCCTTTTGCACCGGGATATCGTCCTTTACGTTCAGGGTCATCTGTAGACTGGGGATGTCCCCAATGTCATCTTCATCACGGGCAAACACAGCAGACTCTTCATAAAGTAGTTGCTTCACAACTGCTTGACTGCTTGATTTCAAATGACTCAAATCTACGGGAGGATGCCACAGTGTGCCACTGTCATCTGGCTGCACTGGCTGAGATGAAATCACTTCCTGTGAGCTGCTTGGGTCAACTTGATCAGTCTGGATAATCTTGCTAATGGTCGCTATTTCCCCAAGTATAGCTCTTTTTGGAATGGTCACATCACGCTTGGTGTGATTTCCCACTGGAACTTTTATATATGACTGCCCTCCTTTGTGAATCTCAATTAGTCCTTCTCCGAGGTCGAGATGTCCCACAGTTGAGTCCTCATCACTTGGCTCAAACAGAACTGCAGGGTAGGAAGTGTTGAAGTTATAAGGCACCCTACATTTCACATTAGCCACCTGGCCAGGACGAATAGTGAAACTCCGCGGTCCTACCCTCACCCGAGCTGTGTCTGCATATACTTTGTCTGCGCGAATGAAGCTAACTGACACCTCAACCGGATCATCTTGGGTACTTCCAGTGTTACTCATCAGGGCATGCAGGGTGGTAAGAATATCTGTACTATCTTTTGGACCTGTAATTAACTCTGAGATCACATTAAACCCCAAAAGAGGCCTCTCCAACTGCAGCTGACTGACCAGAAATGGAACTTGGATGGAGTAACGAGTCCCTTCATGTCCAGGTAAGCTTACGGTTGCTTCAACCCACCCACTAAATGGAATTGCATCCCCACTGATGGCAAATACCTCCAGACCAGCACTGGGTCCCACTATTTCAGCTAAGGGGCGAACATCATGTGTCGGTAGGTACTTTTCCCTCCAGTTTTGATCAATAATGCTAACCTGTGCTCCAGTGTCAAGAAGCATGCTTACTTTATGGCCCCCAATTTCCCCATCCAGTAGACACTTCTTCCCAACAAACTGAACAATCTTTTCTTCTGAGTTCTGAGGCTGTCTTTTGTATGGTTCCCTTGCAGTGCTGCGTATGTGACTCCACGACCCAGCATTAACTGTATAGTTATGGCCGGGTGACCCTGACTTGGTGACTGCAGTCTGTGGTGTGCTCTTTGGTCTGGTGCTGGGTGCTGATCTGTTTTGTCTGTTCAGGCAGCCAACAGCCCTGTGACCCTCTTCGCCACACAAAAAACAGTGATTGCATGTCTCTACTTTCCCGTGCTTTGTACAGTTGGGACAACCTAGTCTTCTCCTCTTTTCAGGTGCTTTAGCCGTGCACTGACACTGATGTTCTGTCCGTTTTGTCTGCTGCAGTGAATTGACAACATTCGTCAGGGCTTCCACTTGGGATATTAGTTTGCGGATCTCTTTATCAGTATGTTCTGTAGTTACAGCTGCTGCCTTAACTCCTGGTTCTTCTTCAATCTGAGCACTACGAGCATGAGTGATTTTATGTCGTGGCAGTGACTGCAGCCGTCGCTGTCTTTCCTCTTCCTCACTTGTAACCTTTACAAGCTGTCTGAGAAGCATGTCATCGGTTACGTATCCGGTCAGCGACAAGTTGTTTAAACTCACGACGAATCTCACTGTACTTGGGCCCCAGACCCTGGCAAACTGTGTGGAGAAACACTTCTTGAATGGTCTTGGCATCATACTTTATATCCGCAGTGCTGTGCTTAGAAGCAAATTGGATCTTTTGTTTAAGGCCAATGACGCGATAAAGAAATTGCTGTGGATTTTCGTTTTCTCCTTGGCGTGCACACATCAAATTTTGAAACAGCTCAGTGCTACTCTTATCACCTAAATGAGACTGTAATAGTCTTCTTAACTCTTGTACTGTCAAATCCTCTTTTTCCATTAACATCTCCTTGAAATGGCCAGGTTTAGTGATTTTCAGGACCCCTCTAATAATTTCACTCTCTGTAAAATGTTCTTGTAAGCCCTCGTCAATTTGTCGACATAAGCTGTTAAAGCTAATCTCTGAGGTGGAGTCACCAATCTGACCTCCATGGACTTTAAACTCTCTCCGTGAGATATATGGGAGTTCTCTCCTGAACACTTGGTCATTGGCATCGGAAGGAGGCGGGTAAGTCTGAAAAGGGTGCTGGGAAGAGCTGGGCTGTGGAGGTGTAGCGTTAGGTCCCTTAGCTTGAATCTTTCGGCCAAGCTCCTCGTACATTTTCAACATCTGCTGATATTCTGTGTCTCCAGCATATGTGTCTGTGTGTGAGTGACTAGTCTTCGTGTTTGTGTCAGGTGTCATGTGATCAGAATTAGCCTGTGCTTTGGCTGTACTTGTGACATGAGTTGTTTCTTTTTGTGTTGCTATGTGCTGGGACTGAATAATTTGTGTAATTTTGTCTCTTAGATCAAGTAATACTGCCATCCCCTCATCTTCCCTCTCCAACAGGTCTCTACCACACAGAAACCCACTAACAAAATCAAAACAACCCTCTTCATCCCCCAGTTCCACTTGTGATTTTCCCCTCTCATCAATTTGTTCGATGTTTTTAGCGATTAAGAAGAGTTCATCAGCAGGCAATTCACAGAGTGCTTTCCTGATTTCCCTCACCAGGCTTCTTCTCTCGTTTGTCATCGTACTGACCTCAATACCACTGCTAACAACAGTCAAACAACGGTAGGCCTTCCATGCAGGAATTCACAGTAAGCTGGTCTTCAGATTCTTTTGGATAAGCTCCACTTCTCCAGCAGGTGGCGCTATCCCGGACAGAGCCCCCAAGAACTGTCAGCGGGTACAGGATCTCCGTATCAGCTGACAGTTAAGCATCCCCAGCAATCTGTGGAATGGTGGAATAAACACAGGACAACCATGTGCGTGTGATCAGCTCCGGTCTTGCTGGGTTGTCTTTACTTCAAAATGTTCACATTAGAACAAACACAAATGTCTCAACAAAATACATTGTCACAATAAACTGTTTATAATCCAGAATTTCACTGTTTCAGTCTCTTTCTTGCAACTACACAATGTTTTCACAAAGATCTGTCCATCAGTCAATCACTACATTTCTCATTTGTATATTCACAATGTTGTTCAGTGTTTAATAAAAACACATATTCAAACAAGGTATTCCTGAGTATATTCCCATTTTAGACCACTCACATGCATTTTTAAAAGTAAAATACAAATATTATTAACTAATATAACAACACATTTAAACATGTTCACCTTCAATTAACTCTGTAATGCTGCATACATCCTATCCAATCGCGGGAGGAAATCGCGATTTCATTTAGAGATTAAACATGTAAGTCTTTACCAAAACGAATCAATTTGCAACCATAAATGTTCACTAACATATATTCTTCAAACATCCATAGAGATTGGCATATTAAACAATCAACTAACCTGTGGAATGGTGGAATAAACACAGGACAACCATGTGCGTGTGATCAGCTCCGGTCTTGCTGGGTTGTGACGAGAAACGCAGCAGACACTTCGCAACACACTGCACTCACATAGCGCCCTCCACTGGTCTGGCAGAACCACCATCCACTCAATGTATTTTAACATTCAGCAACAATACTACGTTCATCAATTGTGACGAACCAACAATTGGGGCATCACATCAACAACAGGTTAATCAAAAAATTGTGCTTTGTCATATATCTGTATCTCTTTTAAATAGTTAACTGGAAGCTTAACTGACCTTAAAAATGGCAATGCATATTTTGTTAATGCATAAATTCTCTTTGTGGTAAATGAACTATATGGGCCTAATGTTTATTGGGTCACAAGGATTTATCGACTTTAAAATGTGGGTCCCCAGAAAAAAAAGTTTGGGAAACACTGTCCTTGTCACAGTCTCCGTCTGCACCGTCCTGTCTCATCATCGGCACTACTCTTCCCAGGATCCTCTTGTCTGCACACCTGATCTCACTCCCTCATCAGCCTCACGGTCAGCGTCCTGTTCATCTGTTTCACCTGTTTTCCACCCAATTATGTTTGATTCATCTGTGTATTTAGTTCCCTCTGTTTAATTCAGTGCCTGTCGTGTCAATGTGAATGCTACAAGTGTTTTGTGAGTGTTCCCGCCCGTCTGCCTGTACCTGTTTGGTATTGTGAGTTATTAAGTAAAACTATTGAATTGGGAGTCTTTACGTCGTCGTCGTCTTCTTCTGCCTGCACTCTGACACACCCCGTGACAGTCCTAGACCATTCATCCGATTTTCACTAAAATTGCACCAGATAATCTCCAGGCAGTGCCGACAAAAGTTGGAATGGAATTCAAGTCCAATTGTTTAACCGGTTTTGAATACCGCGCAAATTAATTTTATGTGGCGCTTACGAAATTAAATACAGGTAAATAAATTATCCTTGCAATCATGTTTATTGTCTTCAAAACATCTTTATCTGCATGTTACGACGATCTCTGTTAGGTTAGTTTCTGTCAGGCCATTCCTGGAATATCACATGATTATGGTTCTTTTTTCGTGTGTAGTATATGTGATGCGATCTGGGAAAACCCACCACATGGGGAAATTTGACATATTACAGGTGTCATGAATCACTGCTCTGAGAAAGGCAAGTTAAGATCCAAATGCAGCTTTTATTATAATATAAAGGGGTAATCCAAATTCGTGGTTGAACAGGTAAGCAATAGGTCAAAGTCCTGGTAGGCAATCCAAAAAACAAAACATACAAGGCAGGGAACAAGGCAAGCGGGAAATCCAAAGACAGGCAGGGAACAAGGCAAAATACAGAAACCAGGTAAACGCTCAGACATGCAGTGGGACACCAACAAAACTTCGCAATGAATGGGTGAATGAACATGGAATAAATAGACAGGGACTAACAGGGTGATGAGAAACAGGTGAATGCAATCAGAGACAAACTAATGCTGCGTCCCAATTCGCCTACTTATACTACGCCCTAAAAGTATGTACTTTTTTTGTGAAGAAAAGTATATACTTTTGAGTATGCAGCAAAAAGAGTAGGCAAGCTTTGGGACATACTATCACGTCATCTTTAACGGACAGCTCTGTCGCGTGCTGCGTGCATCCTGTCACCGTAAACTGCCCTGTCAATCATCTCGTCACAGTTAAAATCCTCTATTCTATCCATAGACAAATTCTATCTAATTTGATTTCCTACCGTTTCAGAGCACGTTCATCTGCCAGTCGTGGGTCTTTCATGCAGAGACTCTCCTCATGTTTGCAATTTGAATATAATGTTGCATTTAAAAAGTAATGGCTAAACGTGTCTTTACAAAAGTTTATAATGCTGCTGCATATGCAATATAATGTAGACAACATTGAATAAATTCATTTTCGTCAGGTTAGATAATGATAATTAATCACTCAAACCTGTTTATCTAAACCTCTCTACACAGCCGCGGGACCAGCGCGGGAATCGCGCGCCCTCCGTGTCTGTAGTTTTTTAACACTTTCTACTCGTGTTTGTAGTTCTAACCGAATCCTCGTCCACCGCGCAATGGTTTGTGGGCAATATCAGCCGTTAGAGTGTGCATCGATCTACACTATGGATTCTGACCGGAAATAGTAGACCATCCGGGTGCTCTTTGAAACACTCATTTCAACATACTACGGTTTGGGACGTACTAATTCTATTTTCGAATACTATTTAGGACGGATAGTATGCGAATTGGGACGCAGCATAAGTGATGAGACACAGGTGATAATGAGTCCGGGCAGTGCGTGATGGGAAATGTAGTTTTTGAGGAAGTGCTCACAGTCTATCTGGAGCACCTCTGGTGGCTCTCGAGGCACTCCAGCTGGTGATCGTTACAACAGGTTTTGAAACCATATTAAAGCTGGGTTCAAGTCCTTTCCAAATCTGTTTTTATTTATTTCATCGTTTGTCTGTAACAAAAGTTATGGTTATCTGAAGCCAGCTGATCGCTATGATTTTCCGAAATGGAATTTTGAGAAAAACCTCTTAAATTAACTGTCACGTATTGCTAGCGGGATGAATGGCGCTTCCTTTTTTATTGACTTTTTTCATGTCACATATTTTAGTAATCATCATAGATTAGGTATCATTTGAAAGCTTGTGAACTCAAAATTCAACCTTTTGAAAACCGTTTTGAAAATTTGACAATTGAGAGGCGAGCAAGATCTTTTAAGCAAGCAGCTACAAACTCTGTTGTTCTATTGTGCTCCGCATCACACCACATCGATAACGCTGGATAAAAATAAATAAATCAAAACTTGTGTGCTGTTGAAGTTCACCCAGAACTAGATTTTATTCTGTTATGTTGTTTATTTTGATAGGTGAACTCTCTTTGTAGTGTTAAGAGAAACACAGCCTTTTCAGCTGGCCATTTTAAATCGCTATTTTTCTGCACTAAACTTGTGAATTTTCCCAAGATATATGCAGAGATGACAAACAAGATGTTATAGAATAAAAATTTAATAAAAAAACTTATTTTGACAAAAAAACTGACATTCAATCTATATTTAGACTTTACTGTAAACGTATCAGCGCGACATCTGACGGGTTTTCCCAGATCGCAACACATACATGAAATATTCTGTGCAGAGAGCGCCTTAGGCTGCAAGTATGTATTGAAAACACAGTACATCAGAGAATCCAGCGCTCATAAAGATTACATCTACGCATTTGGGTATAAATTCAATAAATATTATTCTTGTCTATAGAAATATGATGTAAATGTCACAGGTCGGGAATGGCCCCCCCCCTGGCGCAGACCATCCCTGTGAGCGCACCACCTCGAGGAGTTACCCAGAGACAACACAAAACCAGACAAGATATCAAGTATAAAAAGTATTTTATTGAATTAAAATTTTCTCAGCTAAAACTTGGTGTCTCCTCTTCCTGGCTGCCAGGGGTGTGCGATGGAGCAGGCACTAACAGTGGAATGTAAATGAGCAGATGCTTCTCAGGGGTTCACACTACAGTTCCTCTTCACATCACCAGGGGTAAGTAATGGAGCAGTTGCTTATCTGGAATTCGCACGCACAGTTCCTCTTCAGGCAGCCAGGGGTGAGTAATGGAGCAGATGAATCAAACAGCAGTGCATGAATGTTTCACAAATCCTCTTCAAGTCATCAGTATTCAAATACTCACAGCAGGGGCTTGCTTCAGTGTGAGAAACTCAATGAGCAGATACTGGTTCTTCTTTAGGACAGGGGAATCAAACAGCAATGCATGGACATTTCACAAATCCTCTTCGAGTCAACAGTATTCAAATACTCACAGCAGGGGCTTGCTTCAGTGTGAGAAACTCAATGAGCAGATACTGGTTCTTCTTTAGGACAGGAGAATCAAACAGCAATGCATGAACAATTCACAAATCTCTGTCCCTCTTCCCCTCCCCTTGTAGATCGGTGAGCAGTTGTTCTAAAGTTCACAAACTGTTTTAATGGTGAAGACGGGCTATGTATAGTCTTAAACAGCAAACAGATATGTTCATATTTAATTAAGTTATCCCAGCTTAGCAAGTTGTATTTTTTTAATATTGAGCAGTGATGAGTTTTTAGCGACTGCTTATACAAAGACTCTAGTGGTTTCAGAGTAGTAATAATAGCTTGCGAACCAAGTAGTTAAACAGTAGGTAATATGATAATTAATCACGGAATGCATACACCAGTGATTCTTGAGATCAGGGACAAAACATGTCCTCCAGATAAAACACAGTTTGTGGGTAAAAAAAATACTTAATATTACACATTCTCTTAACCAGAAGACTAAAAAGGATAATGAAAGCACAACTAAATATTATTTCATGTTGTTTTATAAATGTTTTTAATTCTAAATTATATGATATGTGACCTGTGTCTGTAAAAATCCTTGTCCGGAAGCAGGTGTCATCACATTACAATAGCTTAAAAACAATTAAAAGTAATTTTAAATTAAATGTTACATTTATTATGTGTAAGTAGTTCAGTAATTAATTTAATGAGAATCCAAAGTTACAACTGAAAAATTATTTTAATGTAGTTTTAAGACGATTTAACTTGTGTCCTAGGTTTTTGTCAACACGTCAGACCTTTTAAAAAAAATAAAAAAAATCAGGAATTATTGAGGGCAGCTAAAAATCTGAGGAACCCTTTATCATTACCTTGTTCTTTCAAATGTCATGAGACCACTCTAGCTCTGTTAAGTTTTTAATATTCTTTTAATTTTTTTTGTCACAGTCTGACTCTTTGTTTCCCCGTCATTGTGACTTTTTGGTTCAGTCCTGTTAGATTTTCCCGCTCTGTTTGATTATCAATTCCTGTCACCTGTGTTCAGTTAATTATTCCATCAGTCCCTGTTCATTTAAGCCCTGTGTTTTCCCTCAGTGTTTGTCGGTCGTTGCTTATGTTACCTTGTGTTTTGGAGTGTTCCCAGCCTGTTCCTGTTTCACATTGGATGTGTAAAGTTTAAGTAAAAGTATTGAATTCGAGCTTATGCCTCTTCCGTCATTCTTCTGCCTGAATTCCAACACTAACCCGTGACAGAACGACCGACCAAGCTAAGTGACAGCATGGGACCTCTCCTTGCCCCAGCTCTCACCCTCTACAACATCTTTCAAGATGGATTTCCTCTGAGGAGTATGTGGCCAGGTTCCTGAGGCTCTCTGCTGGGGTAAGCTGGTCAGATGATGTCTTAAAAACTGTCTTTTGGCTGGGTTTAGACAATCATCTGTACCAGCAAGCCCCAGCAGCAGTGTTCCCAGGAACCTTGGCCGCATATCTGGACCATGTGCTGTGGTTGAGCAGCTCAACCTTCACCGTTGGTGAGGTTGATGACCTCGCCACTCAACCATCATCTCCAGCCATGGACACCAGCCCTGTCCCTTCATTCGTCCAGCCCGGACCGTCCCGCCCGCACCCGAACCGTCCGCCCGCACCCGAGACCAGGATCCCTCCCAGCCTCCCTCTCCCGCCTCCTCCCATCATCCAACCGCCTACCCTCCTGTCTGCCATCCCCCTTGAGCCCAGCCGGGTCGTTGAATCCCCAGTCTCCGCCTCCCACCTCCTCCACTTGGACACTTCCTCAGCCCCCGGTCCCATCAGCTCCCCTGTGGCTCTTACCTCCCTCAGCTCCTCCATGGCCCCCCAGTCCACCAGCTCGGCCAGGCTCCCTCGTTCCCCCGGATTGCCCCGGATTGTCTATGCGGCTCTGCGCTGCCTTGTCTCTGCGGCTCTGCGCGGCCTTGTCTGCGGCTCTGCGCGGCCTCGTCCATGCGGCTCTGCGCCTGGCCTCGTCCATGCGGCTCTGCGTGGCCTCGTCCATGCGGCTCTGCGTGGCCTCGTCCATGCGGCTCTGCGTGGCCTCGTCCATGCGGCTCTGCGTGGCCTCGATCCATGCGGCTCTGCGTGGCCTCGTCCATGCGGCTCTGCGTGGCCTTGTCCATGCGGCTCTGCGTGGCCTCGTCCGTGTGGCTCTGCGTGGCCTCGTCCCGTGTGGCTCTGCGTGGCCTCCGTCGCGTGTGGCTCTGCGTGTTCCTCGTCCGTGTGGCTCTGCGTGGCCTCGTCCGTGTGGCTCTGCGCTGGCCTCGTCCGTGTGGCTCTGCGTGGCCTCGTCCGTGTGGCTCTGCGTGGCCTCGTCCGTGTGGCTCTGCGTGGCCTCGTCCGTGTGGCTCTGACGTGGCCTCGTCCGTGTGGCTCTGCGTGGCCTCGTCCGTGTGGCTCTGCGCTGGCCTCGTCCGTGTGGCTCTGCGTGGCCTCGTCCGTGTGGCTCTGCGTCTGGCCTCGTCCATGTGGCTCTGCGCGGCCTCGTCCATGTGGCTCAGCGCGGCCTCGTCTCCTGAGGGCTCAGCGCGGTCCGCCTCGTGGGCTCAGCGCGGCCTCGTCTCTGTGGGGCTCTGCGGGCCTCGCTCGCATGTGGCTCTGCGTGGCCTCGCCCATGCTGGCTCTGCGTGGCCTCGCCTATGTGGCTCTGCGTGGCCTCGCCCATGTGTGGCTCAGCGTGGTCTCTCCTGATGCGGCTCAGCGCTGGCTCAGCGTGGCCCCTTCTATGTGGCTCAGTGTGGCCGTTTATATGGCTTAGCGCGGCCTAAAATCTATAAAATAAATAAATTATAAATTTATTTTAAGCGCAAGCAAATGCGTTAATGTCTCATGTAATTCGGCAGCAGAAAAATATCTTTCATATTAAGTTAAGCATGTCTCCACTTTAGATTGTAGAGTTTCGTTCCCACTACAATATTCGATGGAACTCTACTATTTATGAAATTGATATACCCATATTTACCAGCTGTTTGCTAACCATTCTTCTCCTTCTATTTTCGGAACCACATAACATACTGTGCTGGTGGGTATATTTTTCTTTCATGTTCTTTTTGGGGGTGGGCTTCGTCCAGTGGAATCATTCTTCCACTCATTTTGGCAGTTCGGCTGCACCCTGCCTTCATCTTCAGGCAGGATATGCAGAATCCGGTACCTAAGGATCGCGACTTATGGACGGGGCCTACGCCAAAGACTTTATTGCATAAATGGCTTGCTGGGCTGTTAATAAAAAGCTTTATTGTACAGTACTTTATCTTCCTCAGTCTTTCTGGTAGAACTACATCTGGCACTATACTTAAATTCTTAGTTTTGGTGAAAACATACACACTGTTTTAGAGATGTTTAATTGTAAGCAGCATTGTTCTAGAAATGCCGCAACATGAACCAGGGACTCTGTAAGTTCATTTGCAACTTATGACTCACTACTTCCGGTGCAGTATAAAATAAACAGTGTCATCTGTATACATTTGAATGTTAGTATTAGGACAGACAGATGGAAGATCATTATTGTACAATGTAAAAAGTAAAGCAACCAAATAGATCCTTGTGGAACACCCAGTGGATTTACTTAGAGGAGCTGACTTATAATTCTGTATACTAACAAACTGTGTGCGAATTGACAAGTATGATTCAATCCATCTCAACGCATGTGGAGAGAAATTAAAACTTGATAATTTAGACAACAGAATTCTGTGGTTTACAGTGTCAAAGGCCTTTTTGAGATCAAGAAACACAGCCCTGACAACCCCTCCTTTATCTAATAGACTTAACTTTCTCAGTGAAATAACAATTTGCCATCTCAGTTGAATAGTTTGCTCTGAAGCCAAATTGCATTGGATGTAAAACAAAAGAACTGTTATTCAAATAATTAGTGATTTGCACAGCTATCAATTTCTCTGCAACCTTTGAGACAATAGGTAGAATACTAATAGGTCTGTAGTTACTAGCAGAGTGAGGATCACCGCTTTTGAAAATAGGCACAATAGCAGATGACTTCCAAGCACAAGGGAACATCCCCTGAGAAATTGAAAGATTGATAAGTTTAGTGATAGGATTAACTATTGACTCACTAAGCTCTTTAAGCATTACCGCATCCATTCCGAATATATCTTTTGCTCTAGATGGTTTAAGAGATGTAATTGTTCTTATGCTGTCTAATTCAGAGACTGCCCTTAGAGTAATGGTGTCAGGGAACCTCGACTCAAGTCTTGTAGCTCAATTTGAATTTAGGGGATAAATATTCACAATTAATGATCTGGATCAACAATTTATGAAATATTCCTTAAATCGAGGGTCTTACATATATTCATTCACCCAACAAGGGGTTTTACACCATGCTCGTCTGCTTCAGGTACATATGACGAAACTAACACAATGAATTATGATTAGTTTGGAACATATATCCTTTTACAGACAGAGGGCTGTGTGATCTTTGAAAACAATAAGAGATTGCACAGTTTCTCTAGTCAGCACGGCCCGCGTGCCGTATCCACAAAACTATGAATCACCTTGCTTTTCTTAGCTTAAATCGTACTGATAATGTTTAGTGCACTCAAACAGAATCAGATTGTAGCATTAGGATCTTTAATATTAAAGAGGCTTTGTTATGTGATTAATACAGACAATGGCAAGTGATGTATAAATGGAGTTTAATAAAACACACGACTAAGTTGTACTACAGATCACATGTGATATATATATGTATATACAGGTAAAACAAAATGAAAATAAAACTTAAGAAAGGAAACAATGGAAAATGAGAATACAAGAGAAATTACGGTTACTTGCACAGCTTTAACCTTCAGAGACAGCCTCAAGGAATTATTTTCGTCTAGAATTTGATGGAACAAATTTTGCATTCGAACCGGTGTGATGCTGAGAGCATGCGGTTGCCCTGGAGACGGATCTCTTTGTTTCTCCCACGTGGGTTGGTTTCGCGGAGTTCAAAGCGTCCTGAGAGAGTTCGGTGCTGGATGTTGCCTTCTGGTCTGGAGGAGACGCACGTACTAACTTGAACTGGCTATTCCCAAAAGTAAACGTGAAGTAAAAATAACGAGAGACTGATAACTTTAAGAAGCTTCAGAAGATGCCGGATGACACGGAAGAGGTCCAAGGCGTCCGGAGTTCAGGAGTACACGCAGCTGAGCGTGTAGCAGAGTCAAGATACAGTTAAGAAGAAATAACAAGAATAAAAAGCCAAGAGCATTCCGGGGAGCGTCTTTTCTCAGAGTGTCTCGGGGGTCGTCCCAGACACGACCGTCCAATGACAGTCGTCCACAAAGGGGCGTTTACGCCCATTTTAATTAACATACCACGTTGTTAATTTTGCGTCTCAAGGCAAAGGAAAATTATGCTAACTTTGGAAACAAACTTATACATGATATACATTTTGCAATATCGATATACAGTTAAACAAACACACCATGAGGATTACAGAGACATCAAACACTTTAAACTAATTTGACAGCATCGTTGAGTTACACTTTAAAGCATGGTATTACAGGCATAAACACTCTTTGGCACTCGTGATTACACTCGAAGTTAGATTGGTGAATTACTGTTCTTTTACGTGCATTTCAGCATACTAGACATCTTTGGTAATCTTTTAACAAGCTTTTCAGAGCTGTTCGTGTTTGATGTGTGTGCGGGCTGTCTTGCACGTGGGGGTGTGTGTGTGTGTGTGTCGGTATGTGCGCGTGTTTGCACGTACTAGCAATTAGAAGTATGCATGTGTATTGCGATAGGACAAAGGCACATTTGGTTTCTTCCCGCCTTCCGGGGAGACATGAATGAGGTGTCTGTTCATAAGGATAGATAGCCCAGTGTCCTGGGTCTTAGCATTTGTCTTCATTAAAGCAATTACGTCCAGACCTTGTGGCGTCCTAGGTCGTAAAAGTCAGATTTGAATTAAAACACATGTGTCGTAGGAATGTGTTAAAAGCTTTCTTTGTTACCATTTGCTGATCACAAGAAATGAGTTAATGATTGTCTGATCAGAATCCCTACAAGGGCTTGTTCACCTGTATTAACTGTATGAGTTTCAGTATACTTAGGGGAAAAACATTGAGTAATTGTGACTACCGAGTCAACAAAATAATAATTAAGTGCTTCGGCTACATCAGCTGGATTGTTAGTTAGCTTAACGTGAAACCATCAATTCAAGTGAAGACCTATCCTTTCTTTTGTCATCTTTTAAGTAGCTCAACCTATTCCATATTGTTTGTGAATTACCTCTAGCCTCATTAATTATCCTCAGAAAAAAATCAGCCTTTGCTTTTCTCAACGACTTTACCACCTTGTTCCGTAACATAGCGAAATGTTGTCTATCATGACAAATCTTTGATCTGTTTGCTGTTTTTAAAGCAAGATCCTGTTTTTTCATTAATTTTAAGATATCTGAATTAATCCAAGGGACAGTATATTTTTTTGTTTTTAAAATTAAGTTTACAACTGAAATCATTAATAATACTCTCTAATTTTTTGGAAAATATTTGACTGTCTTCGTCCTGATCTTTTCCAATTAATAAATCCTCCCATTCAATCTGTTGAACTGCCTTTCTGAAATCATCTAGTTTACATTTTGGAATGCCGTAAGAGTCATATTTCCTTCTGAATGAAATTAATCTCTTGCTAGATAATTTTCTGGCCACTAGAATCAGATTGTGATCAGAAAGACCTGTTAAGATATTAAAAGTTTTTAAAATTATATCTGCTCATGTAACAGGTTAAAGAGTGGCAAATATTTTTTTCTAACCTTTTGTTTTCTATTTTTTTGTATATACGAGTTTATTTCACCAAAATGTTGTATTGTTCAGTGAGTTAATGGTAGCTTATTGGTATTGGGAGAGTTAAAATTTGTGCGCCCTCTATTGGAAAGAGGCTAGAGTAAAGAGGCAGCAGCGCCGCGTCAGACAGGTTTCTGGTGTGCAAAGACACAGAAAACGCGACGCAGCTGACACGCAACAGTGTCAGCCATTGTGTCACCGGCCTAACACTCATTTATTATTGTAAATAAAATACATCATTTCTGATGAAACGTTCAGTGACCTCCTCGTGCAGTTGTGCGTCCTGCTTAGGATGAATGAGCAGCTCCTATGGCAATAGATGAGAGAGTCGTACAGAGTGTTTGTTCAGTTGTATTCCTTAAATACCTTTTTATGCGCTTGAGAGCGGAGAAAGATCGCTCAACTGATGCGGTGGACACTGGAATCGTCGCGATCAAGCACATGAGGGCATAAAGCTGACATTTACTGTGACATTGCTCACGCTGATAACCCGCCGAATTTTCATACGGCTGATGACATCAGCGGGGGCTAGCGCCGATACACATCGCTGCCCCCTGGGACGTTCTGTCACTGCGCATCAAAATTTGATTGGCTAATGAGACACGTCAGTCAAAGTTAAGATCAAATGGGAAATGGCAGATTCAACAGAAGGCTAGCTATTCTACTAGTGCTGGTCCAAGGAGCTGTGAGGCGTTTAGATGACCATATATGGAAAATCCAGCTCAGCCTCAACAAAATAACCATATTATTTCAGGAAATAATAATCGTAAAAATGAAATATATATAGCCTATATATTTTATATATTAATTAAATATTATATTATATTATATTGAATTATATTATTTTATATTATATTATATTTTGACAGGGCCAACAGAGAAGGCCCTGATGGCCCTGACAGCCCACCACTGAAACTCGAAATATAACTGTTATAGTTATAGTTTTAGTGCACATGGTAGTTTGTATGTGTATTTCATGAGGAGTGCACTTACATTTAGTAAAAATGTGCCAAGAATTGTGTTTGTTTGAGAGCTAAAGAAATTGCTAACATAGCTAACCTCGTGCTGTATGCTAGCGCTCTTCATTTCTATCGTCGTGTGATGAAGCCCTATATTTCAGTTGTTCTTTTTCTTATGATTAGGCTGATTCTGACGAAATTGCAGGTATGTACTCCCAATACCAGGTTTAATGTGTTTGTTTTAAAAGTAGTTTTGTATTGATTGATGTTCAATGGCACTGAACAGGCCAGATGTATAGAATGAACATTGAGCTTTGCGCATATTACTGTATGTATTAATTATTGAGAGTAAGATGGTTAAAGGATTAGTTCACTTTTGAAAAAACTTTTGCTGATAATTTACTCACCCCCATGTCATCCAAGATGTCCATGTCTTTTCTTTCTTCAGTCGAAAAGAAATTAAGGTTTTTGATGAAAACATTCCAGGATTTTTCTCCATATAATGGACTTCCATGGGAACCAGACAGTCCAAGCTCCAAAAGATCGTTAATAACAGTTTCAGATGCAGCTTCAAATGTCTTTAATCGACACCAGACGATGAATAAGGGTCTTATCATGCGAAGCGATGGGTTATTTCAAAACTTATTCCAAAAATGTAACTTTTATAAGGACAAATGGTAGCCTAGCTCTATTCTGGAGGCACGTTTGTAACGTCATGTAATACGTAATTACGTTCAAAAGGTCACGGGCGACGTAGCTGGAAGTACAGAGTCAGTAAGTTGAACACATAGGTTGAACGTGCAAACTAACTCAAACGCCGTTTACAAAAAAAAAAAAAAGGAATTAAAAGGTAAAATAACGATGTCGGACGATTTTGATTCTGTACTTCCGGCTACGTCGCCAGTGACCTTTTGAACGTAATTACGTATTACGTGACGTTACAAACGCGCCTCCAGAATAGAGCTAGGCTAACATTTGTCCTTATAAAAGTTAAATTTTTGGAATAAGTTTTGAAATAACCCATTGTTTCGCATGATAAGACCCTTATTCATCGTCTGGTGTCGTTTAAAGACATTTGAAGCTGCATCTGAAACTGTTATTAACGATCTTTTGGAGCTTGGAATGTCTGGTTCCCATGGAAGTCCATTATATGGAGAAAAATCCTGGAATGTTTTCATCAAAAACCTTAATTTCTTTTCGACTGAGGAAAGAAAGACATGGACATCTTGGATGACATGGGGTGAGTAAATTATCAGCAAAAGTTTTTTTCAAAAGTGAACTAATCCTTTAATTTCATGTTGCATGTGTATATGTAAAAGCTAAAAGCCCATATAATAGCAAAAATAACATGCAATATGACACATACAAATGATATACACAGATGCAATATGTTTATAATTATTTTGCATTTTATTTTCTGATTTTTGAATGTGATTAAATTGAGTCTGCATTCCACTTGACTGAGAGAGGCTGATTCTGACGAAATAGAACCCTGATCTTTTGCTCTCTTTGAAAATTGTGCAGAATAAATTTGATTTGAGGAACGTCAGTGTCCTGTCTTCAGTGCACCGGAACATAACCCAGTAGTCGCGAAGTACAGGCCAAGCCGGCTACATTGGTGCCGTGACCCGGATCTCTTCGCTTCAGATCATCGCCAGAGTGATCACCGGTGGTTGCTGTGACGATTAGGAACTTCTTTTGGACATTGACAAGTATATGGACTAATGTTAATGTGTAAATTGTAACACTTGATTGCCTCTATCTCAACTAGTATCATTTTACTTTGTGATTTGCATACCATATTTGCATGTGCTAGTAATTCAAATAGTTCTACCATAGCTGATCACATTACAACTTTTGTAAAAAAAAAATGGCTTATGGTAAAGCTGTGCATACCAGGCTTGTGCACAATTCAGAATTGAATTGAGAATGACTACCAAATTCCAATTCAATTCTAGAATTTAAATTTTATTTGAATTGATGTCAAAAACAGGATCTAGAATTACAATTCGAATTTGAATTAAAGGAAGCAGAATTACAATTCAATCAAAATTCTAAGAAATTCATATAGATATTTTAAGTGAAGTGTTTAACAATGTAGCTTTACAATATATGTCAGATATGATTGCATTACATATTATATAAATTATATTAGTTTGAACTACCAGCAATGTTTTCCCCAACAATGAATGTTAAAAGCTCTAGTCACAGAACCAATAATGAGTTTGATTTATTGTAATTGTAACGCCATTTCCCAGAATTAAAAGGAAATTGCTTTACATTGATAAATTAATCCAGATAAATTTATCTAAACCACATTTTAATGGGTAACTTATAACAGTGAGCAATTACATTTCCAAAGTAACCTTCCTAACCCTGACTGTAGGGGAGCGCAGGGCACAACGTAACACGGGGCTAGTTGTAACACACTTGTTTTAAAGGGTACATATCATGCTTTTAAATCATTCATTTTTACTTATAAATCATACATTTGTGGTCTATATAAAGCATAACTGCAATGCTTTGGTCTGAATTCCTCATTATTATAGCTCCACAGGCCCCTTTTTTACCCCCTTTCTGATGAGCTTCTGTGAGCAAGTGTCAATGCGGCCCCTTTAAATAGAAACGAGATGCGTCTTACCCCGCCCTCGCTGAGTTCACGGTTGGTTCAACTCCCCGTTGAAGTGGGGATCCTTGAAGTGCTTCAGGTGACGTTACATCCAACAACCGAACATTTTGACTAGCCCTCTCGTAACTTCTGCATCATTGCACTTGGACTACAAAATCGGAGCGAGAAATAATAATGGCGGATTGCTCGTGTTGGACCGGTAGTCGATGATGTCCTTATTTGGCAGTTCCGCTGCAAATACTGTGACGTACTTGCTCAAAAAACGTCATGAGCAACAGAAAAATCTGAACAGGTTGAAAAATATGACCAAAACAGAATATAAAGATATAAACGAAGCACCTGAAGAGAATAATTTCATCTTTTCTGTACTTATAAACACTCCAAATCTACAACAAAATGCATTTAAGGGCTAAAAAAGTGGATTTTGCATGATATGTCCCCTTTAACCCTCTGATGGTCTTCGGGGTCTGCTGGACCCCAAAGGACTTTTGCTTGAATTAAAAAAAATGTTATCTTTTTCCAAATGGTATGAAACGTCCTACGGCTCTTAACACTTTCTAGATCTACAAAAAAAAAAAAAAACATTAAAATGGAATGTTATCTGTTTTTATGTAGGCGTGACAAAAATAGTCACACTCGTGGTCTTCAGGGTCCATTGGACCCCAAAAATTACATTTAATTTTGTAACAGATTAGAAAAACTAAAACTAAATTACATTAGTTTTGTTTGTTTTTTAGTTTTTTTTTACAAATATTATTTTACTGTTTACTTTAATGTTTTTTACTCAACATTTGTGCAGTTTTTGGAGGATTTATATCTTTTAAATATCTATAAATAAATATTTATCAATGTACTCAAAATAGACAAAATTCATCATCAAAATCAGAAAAAACGCAGAACACAGACAGAAATGACAGAAAATAAAGTGGCACACTTCCAAAAATGCAAAAAAACTTCCACAATCCAAAATTATCATGCTCACACAGGTGCACACACACAAACACATATTAAAAAAAATATATATTATTCTGTTACAAAATTAAATGTTATTGTCTGGGGTCTGATAGACCCCGAAGACCACAAGTGTGACTTTTTTTTTTGATGGATAAATCAGATGGTTAAATACTTCCACACGCTAGCATGACGAAACTTGATGTATTTACTAGTTGCCATTTCAACACTATACAGAGAAAAATTTGGGCAAAAATTCAGAGGTCTATTTTTTGTGTTTAATTAAAATTAGGCAAATCTGATATTTTTTAAATCGCTAATCTGTTGTTTAACAGTTGATATAGTCCTTTAATGCTTCGCTAACTAGCAGAAGACACTAGCAGGGTTTAAACCCCAGTTGTGCATTTGGGGCATGTTGTCACACTGCGTTACATTGTGCCCCTATTAGAAATATGCTATTATATTCTATACTTTTATGAAATCTATTGAGAAAACATGAGAAACATGTAAATAAAGACTGAGAATCAATGTTCAGAAATTATTCATTATTATTTTGTTTTGAACTATGCTGTATAGCTGTGTTTCTTGTGTGTTTGTTGTCAAAATCAAACAATTTATTATTTTTAATTATTAAAAAATGACATTATTTTATTTGAAAAAAAATATAATTGTATTTTATTAAGAAAATATTTTGGTTTGACTTGTATATATATTTTTTTTTATTAGATGAGATAGCATTTTAAGCTGTTATATGGTGATGTTACAATGTGCCCCTCACATGTTACAATGCACCCCACCAATGGGGCATGTTGTCACATTCAACATTTCTTTCAAGGTAAATCAAGAAAAAAGTATACACTGTATTAATAAAACAAAACCACATACTTGCACTAGACATGTGGGAAATTAATGTGGGAAAAACTAAATACTCTAAATAGATTTGCAAACTGAGAAAGTCAAAAAGCATTATATTGTGCCCCGCTCTCCCCTATGTGAGATTCAACACATTCTTTCTATTGTGTGACTGTATGGAATTTCTTTGAATTGCCATGAATTTAATTCCACTTCCTATCATTCCAATTCAAATTCCAATTCAACTTCCTGGGGGCGGAGTCAATTCAATTCAAATTCCAATTCATGAATTGAATGGAGGCCAATTCGGAAATTCCAGAATTTTGCACAAGCCTGATAAGTACAGAAAAGATAAAATTATTCTCTTCAGGTGCTTCGTTTATATCTTTATATTCTGTTTTGGTCATATTTTTCAACCTGTTCAGATTTTTCTGTTGCTAATGACGTTGTTTGAGCAAGTACGTCACAGTATTTGCAGCGGAACTGCCAAATAAGGACATCATCGACTACCGGTCCAACACGAGCAATCCACCATTATTATTTCTCGCTCCGATTTTGTAGTCCAAGCGCAATGATGCAGAAGTTACGAGAGGGCTAGTCAAAATGTTCGGTTGTTGGATGTAACGTCACCTGAAGCACTTCAAGGATCCCCACTTCAACGGGAGTTGAACCAACCGTGAACTCAGCGAGGGCGGGGTAAGACGCATCTCGTTTTTATTTAAAGGGGCCGCATTGAAACGACTTGCTCACAGAAGCTCATCAGAAAGGGGAAAAAAAGGGGCCTGTGGAGCTATAATAATGAGGAATTCAGACCAAAGCATTGCAGTTATGCATTATATAGACCACAAATGTATGATTTATAAGTAAAAATGAATGATTTAAAAGCATGATATGTACCCTTTAAAACAATTGTGTTACAACTAGCCCCGTGTTACGATTGTGCCCTGCGCTCCCTACAATCAGGGTTAGGAAGGTTACTTTGGAAATGTAATTGCTCACTGTTATAAGTTACCCATTAAAATGTGGTTTTGATAAATTTATCTGGATTAATTTATCAATGTAAAGCAATTTCCTTTTAATTCTGGGAAATGGCGTTACAATTACAATAAATCAAACTCATTATTGGTTCTGTGACTAGAGCTTTTAACATTCATTGTTGGGGGAAAACATTGCTGGTAGTTCAAACGAATATAATTTATATAATATGTAATGCAATCATATCTGACATATATTGTAAAGCTACATTGTTAAACACTTCACTTAAAATATCTATATGAATTTCTTAGAATTTTGATTGAATTGTAATTCTGCTTCCTTTAATTCAAATTTGAATTGTAATTCTAGATCCTGTTTTTGACATCAATTCAAATTAAATTTAAATTCTAGAATTGAATTGGAATTTTGTAGTCATTCTTAATTCAATTCTGAATATGTGCACAAGCCTGACCCCCGCCTCTGCCGATCTCTCCGCCCCGCTGCCCTCCGGGACGCCGGTGGCTCGGATGATCCCACTGGACCAGTTTTTGGGAGCTTGGTTAGAGCTCCGCAATCTGTCCCATTGGGTCACCCGAACTATCAGGCTCGGCTATGCGATTTCAGTTGCACGGACTCCTCGCTTCCGAGGAGTCCACTTTACGGTGGTCGGTGGCAATGCCCCGATCATGAGAGCGGAGGTTGCCGCCCTGCTGGCGAAGGATGCAATCGAGACTGTCCCTCCAGCCGAAATGAGGTCAGGGTTTTACAGTCCATACTTCATTATCCCCAAGAAGACCGGTGGGTTACGGCGATCCTTCGATCTTCGCGTCTTGAACCGCACTCTTCACCGACTGCCTTTCAAGATGCTCACGGCCAAATCCCGGGACAGGCATACCAGTATGCAGTTCTCCCATTCGGGTTAGCTCTGTCTCCTCGCGTCTTTCCGAAGATCGTGGAGGCAGCCCTTGTTCCTCTCCGGGAACACGGGGTTCGCATCCTAAATTATCTCGACGATTGGCTAATCTTAGCTCACTCTCGGAACAGGTTTGCGAACACAGAGACCTTGTGCTCCGGCACCTAGCTCGTCTGGGCCTTCGGGTCAACTGGAGAAGAGCAAACTTTGCCCCGTGCAGAGGATCTCTTTCTCGGTATGGAGATAGACTCGGTCGCCATGTCTGCGCAGCTTACGAGCGAGTGCGCACACTCACTGCTGACTTGTCTTCGACAGTTCGAGGGCAAGAGTGCGGACCCACTGAAACTTTTTCAGAGGCTCCTGGGTAGGGTTGGGTACCGAAACTCGGTTCTAAAAGGGAACCGGTTCTGACGTAAACGGTAGTAACCAGACCGAATCAGAATTAAAATTTCGGTGCCTGATTTCGATGCCTGAGTCTGTGGCATGCGGTGGCATGAGGCGGCACACACGCAGTCTCTCGTGGTCTCCCTCTTCGACGTGCGCGCACTATACGATTTATTGAAGCACTGTCTGATCTGTCTCGCACGCGCGCTTGCTCGCTCGCACTAGATTCCGGGAGATTTGAACTAATTTGCGATCATCCTGGAGCCGTTATCAAAATGCGGGAGACTCCCGGAATGTCAGCTGATACGTTCTGATACGCGAGGGGATTAAACACACGTAAAATGTGCGTCAGAATAACGATTGTCTATGGATATAGAATCACCATTCGCGCCGCCTTGACGCTCACGTCGTCATATTATATCAGTTAATATGCTATATTAACATCATCTGCTCCTCAGAGTTCTCTGCCGAAAAGCAGCGCAGATATTTGGCAGCGAACGCAGCGTCCTGTTCCCTATTCAGAGAACATGGGTTACACAGAGACGTTCTCTTTCATATGTTTACTCAAAGCTGCGCATAAGACGCAGTGGGAACGAAATATCAAACTGGCTAAGAGCTTAACTAGTAAATGACAAAATAACATGACTAGTTAAAGCAGACAAAACATGGGAACCTGTAGCCATGTCGATATTATATTACCCTGGTAGTAATCTCTATTAATCTCCAGTATAATTACATTGTTTGATATAATATTGTTTTATTTGATATTATGTAAATATGAACTTTTATTTTATATTGGTTTTATTTATTATTACCATATGTTACTTGTATTTATATTGTAAGTTAATATTCGCTAGGTGCACGTGGCCGCCATTTTGGATTTCTGATCAGCGACTGTGCGGGCGAGCACTTCCGGTTTCGCTTTACGCTGGTGCAGGGAGCCGGAGAAAGACGAATATGATCTCTTATAGTTGTTTATAGAATCAACTATATCATTTAAAATACTACTGGGATATATATTACAATCACACGAGCAAATGGCAATTAAATGCATGGATGTAAAGTCAGATTAATGAATTAAATACAACTGTTCACGAACAGAAGATTGTCTTGGTCTCATATGCTGCATATACAATGATTATGCCTTCTGTAATTATAGAGTTACAACAACGATTTTATTTGATTATATCAGCAGACCTGATTTTGCGGGACACGAGGGAGAGAACTTGCTATTTTTACTAGGTGAATATTGATTTTATATTAGATGTATTTTTGCAGTGATGCTTTAAAATAATAGGCTTTATAAAAATGTTAATGACGGCGCTGACCGCCGCTGTGAACGTCACTAATAATCTAAAACAAATTTTAACAGGGTCTATTCAATCTAAATAATTAGGCTAAGTGAAAATAATAGGTAGGCTAATCCAATCGCTAAAAAGCACATTTCCAAATAAGCACATAGATTCCACTAGGAAAGACTAAGATTAAATGCGTTCTTTCCGGATTTATCTTGAATTTATATATTTTTTGTCTGATAGCCGAGTAGGGTTTCTTCATTATGTGTCTCTAGATCTCCTTTTTTAGGGTCAACTGTAACTGTTTTACCATGTATATTTTTTTCTCCCATTCCTTAGCCGAACAAGACGCTTTTCCTTCTCGGGAGCTCCGGATAGATCCATTTTTCTGTTGCATTTTATTTTTTCTCAGTTTACCCGCTCTGACTAGAACCAATAATAACGGCTGCGTATGTTCAGTGTTTTATTATTAAAAAAAATATTGTAGAGTTGTAATTTAAAGGACGATGAAATAAAATGATGCAGAAATTAAAATGCGGGACTGCTTTTGACTTGCGGCACGCGGGACAAAGCTTCAAATTTCGGGACTGGTCACCTTAGTCAACGGGGAATGCATGAAAGCTGACTTCTTTGTTTTAACGTGATGAAACGGTTCATAACGACACACAACAGTGAAGTGCTGATCTGTCACCCCCTCTGAAAGGCAAGTTGCTTCCCTTGAATTTTAAAAACACTCATTGTGCACCATGCATTGCTTTATTTAACATTATTATTGCTAACTTGTCAGTGTATTTCACCTGTGCATTTATATGCTTTATTACGGCATTTATTTTTGCAAGTGAGATGAGTAAAGAGCATTTTAATCATAAATATTTCATAAATCGTTCTGTCTGTTTTTATAAGCAGCACATACAGTATTTAGCCCACTGTAAAATATACACAATTAGATATGCCTAGCTATATTAAATTGTTTGTTAACTAACGTTACAGTTAAAAATATAAATTAGCCTACTCACAATTATTACGATTTTTTTCCGCCGTCGTTTTTATCTATAAAGATAATTGATGCAAAGAAAGCATGTATGTAACATACGTGTTGATAATATTGATCGAGCAACTGATGTAGCCTATAAGAAGTGTTATATGCGCAGAATTGAGAAAATAGTAGGCCTATTTATAGAGATTTAAACAAGACAAGGCAAACGTGTGAATGTTCAGGCTATTGTATGCAAACAAATAAAATCGTAGGCATAACATTCTCATTGTGTATGCAGCATGAGACCAAGACAATCTTCTGTTCGTGAACAGTTGTATTTAATTCATTAATCTAACTTTGCATCCATGCATTTAATTGCCATTTGCTCGTGTGATTGTAATATATATCCCAGTAGTATTTTAAATGATATAATTGATTCTATAAACAACTATAAGAGATCATTTTAGCCTTTCTCCGGCTCCCTGCACCAGCGTAAAGCGAAACCAGAAGTGTTCGCCCGCACAGTCGCTGATCAGAAATCCAAAATGGCAGCCACGTGCACCTAGCGAATTGTGTCCAGTTTGGCCCTGTAAATAAAGGGGTATTATTTTTTTGGTAACACTTTACAATAAGGTTCATTTATTAACATGAACTAACCATTTCTTACTGTATTTGTTATTCTTTGTTAACGTTAGTTAATACAAATCTAGCTGTTCATTGTTTGTTCATGTTAGTTCACAGTGCATTAACTAATGTTAACAAGATTTTAATAAAGTATTAGTAAATGTTGAAATTAACATTACCAAAGATTAACAAATGCTGAAGAAGTATTGTTCATTCTTTGTTAATGTTAACTAATGTAGTAACTAATGAACCTTATTGTAAAGTGTTACCATTTTTTTGACAAAGTGTGTGCGGTTTCGTTTTCTTAAGTACCGTTTCAAGAACCGTTTAGGCACCGAAACCGTTTAAAAAATACCGAGTAGGTACTGGTATCGAATAAAACCCAACCGATACCCAACCCTAGTAGTAACTAATGAACCTTATTGTAAAGTGTTACCATTTTTTTTTGACAAAGTGTGTGCGGTTTCATTTTCTTAAGTACCGTTTCAAGAACCGTTTCAGGCACCGGATCCGTTTAAAAAATACAGAGTAGGTACTGGTATCGAATAAAACCCAACCAGATACCCAACCCTACTCCTGGGGCATATGGCATCCGCGGCCACTTTTACGCCACTCGGATTGCTTCATATGAGACCGCTTCAGCAGTGGCTTCACGATCGAGTCCCGAGGTGGGCATGGCGTCAGCGGCACGCTCAGAGTTCGAGTAACTCTGGAACGTCAGACCTTCTCCCCGTGGACGAACCTCAGCTTTTTGCGGGCCGGAGTTCCTCTGCAGTGAGTTTCCAGGCATGTTGTTGTCTCCACAGATGCCTCTGCCACGGGTTGGGGTGCCATGTGCAATGGACATGCAGCCGCGGGTTCCTGGACAGGACCCCAGCGCCTCATGCATGTCAATTACATCGAGTTGCTGGCAGTACGCCATGCCCTGCACCGCTTCCGAGCGCTGCTCAGGGGTCAACACGTACTAGTCCGTTCAGACAATACCACAACAGTAGTGTACATCAACCACCAGGGGGGTCTACACTCACATCGGATGTCGCAACTCGCACGCCACCTCCTCTTATGGAGTCAGAAGCACCTGAGGTCCCTTCGTGCTATTTACATTCCAGAAGCATGGAACCAGGCAGTCGACGAGCTGTCCCGGATCCGCCCAGTCTCTGGCGATTGGCGACTCCATCCCCAGTCGGTCCAGCTGATATGGGACCAGTTTGGGGACGCGCAGGTAGATCTGTTTGCCTCCCAGGACTCATACCATTGCGCCCTGTATTATTCTCTGACCGAGGGCACGCTCGGCACAGATGCCTTGGCGCACAGCTGGCCGCAGGGTCTACTGCAAGTATGCGTTTCCCCAGTGAGCCTTCTCGCACGGACTCTGTGCAAGATCAAGGAGGACGAGAAGCAGGTCATTTTGGTTGCCCCATACTAGCCCACTAAGACCTGGTTCTCCGAACTTATGCTCCTCACAACAGCACCTCCTTGGCAAATTCCTCTGAGGAAGGACCTTCTTTCTCAGAGACGGGGCACCCTGTGGCACCCTCGTCCCGATCTGTGGAGGCTGCACGAGTGCCTCCTGGATGGGACAAGGCAGGTTTGAGTACCCTATCATCGACTGGCTAATCCTAGATGGGCTACCATCACTTCCGCTGAGAGCGTCGTCCACGAGACACCTCTATGCGTTGAAGTGGAACCTCTTCGTCAACTGGTGCTCTTCTCGCCAAGAAGACCCCCAGAGATGCTCAGTCAGTGTCGTGCTTTCCTTCCTGCAGGACGGGTTGGAGCGAAGACTGTCTCCCTCCACCCTGAAGGTGTATGTGGCCGCTATCGCCACTTATCACAAAGCAGTTGAGGGTAAGTCTTTGGGGAAGCACGACCTGATCATCAGGTTCCTGAGGGGAGCGAGGAGACTGAATCCTCCTCGTCCTCCTCTCGTACCCTCTTGGGATCTCTCAGTGGTCTTAAGTGCCCTGCAAAGACCTCCCTTTGAGCCTTTGCAGTCAGTTGAGATTAAGTTCCTGTCTATGAAGACAGCTCTCCTGGTTGCATTGGCCTCCATCAAGAGGGTGGGGGACCTGCATGCATTCTCTGTTGACGAAGCATGCCTGGATTTCGGGCCGGCCTATTCTCACGTGATCCTGAGACCCCGGCCTGGATATGTGCCCAAGGTTCCCACCACTCCCTTCCGGGACCAGGTGGTGAACCTGCAAGCGCTGCCCTTGGAGGAGGCAGACCCAGCCTTGGCACTGCTCTGTCCAGTACGCGCCCTTCGGGCTTACGTGGATAGAACGCAGTGTTTCAGGACCTCAGACCAGCTCTTTGTCTGTTATGGTGGGAGCCAGAAGGGAAGGGCTCTCTCAAAGCAGAGGTTGTCTCACTGGATAGTGGACACCATTGCTTTGGCTTACCAGCAGCAAGGTCGACCGTGCCCCCTTGGTGTGACAGCCCACTCTACCCAGAGTGTGGCTTCCTCTTGGGCTCTAGCGCATGGCGCCTCGCTAGCAGACATCTGCAGAGCTGCAGGCTGGGCGACACCCAACACATTCGCCAGATTCTATAATCTCTGAGTGGAGCCTGTGTCCTCGCTTGTACTCGCTCCGGCCAGTACTGGACCCGCTCAGGTGTCTTCGCTTGCTCGCCATTCCACTCCACGGACTGGATAAGTGCAATTTTTTCCCTCAGCTGAGCCTTCCGTTGAAGCCCACTGACTATGCTGGCGCCAGTGTCTGTTGCCTGGTCGTCGGCTAGGTGCCTCCATGTGCATGGTTCCTGCTGGTAACCCCCACATGTGTATTCTCCACTGTAAGCCTCTCTGAGCAGTCAAGTTTGCCACCCGTCGGTTGGTGTCTCCAGTGTTCTTCCATATGCAGCCCTCTGGGTCGTATGTGTATTCCTAAGTCCTCCCTGCGGGTAGGCATTATAACGAATTGAGGCGAATCAAACATGACTTAATCAAAATTCATCTCTTTATGAGATTCCTCCACATGAGTCAGCACCCCCAAAGAGAATGGAGCTCACATTCCTTTGACACAGGCTCCAGCCTTCCCCCAGTCAGAGAAGGACTTTTATTGCTCCACAGGCTCCAAGAGGATGCAACAGGAAGGGGGCCACCCTTTGATCCCCTGACAGAGATGTTCCACAGAGCCTTTCTCCAACACAGATATCAGCAAGAACCAACACAGATATCAGCAAGAACTTTGCCTGACCTCACTATTGAGATCTGAGATCTCCCACAAAATCATGAACTCACTTCAGAACAATTCTGGGACTCAATCAAACATTCAATTTTATGCTTGCTATTGTTCATACAATATATGTGTGTGGTTATTATACGTTATACCATTTGTCTGTGATTATTATGCTTAGATCACATATAAGTCATGTAATTGTGACATAACTGTTAGGTTTCTATCAGAGGTGTGAATGAGAACATCGTGTTTAGTCTTAAACAAACCGTATTCTCTTTAAGTCGAAAGATGGCTTGACTGAAATCTGTGTAATATGCTTAGTTTTATGATTATAATAATCATAAGGTTTAAACTATGATCTCTCAGTCTCTCTGCTTAATTCTGGAGACCAGCCACAGACCATCAATAAATTCTGATAAGAAGTAGATCCACCTCCTAAAGGATGCCACTTCTCATTGGCCAGACGTTTCCTAAGAGGTTGGACTAACTTTAAGTTAAAGATTTCGAACAAAGGACCTCATGTTCATCTTTTTTTAGTTCAGTTTGTTTCGAGTTCAGTTTTTTTGAAGGGTTCAGTTTTGTAACTAAGTTTGTGCCTCTCTCTTTAAAGAGATTGTTTCTGTGCTTTTCTCTGAAAACAACTCTACAGACCAGCAGACAGAAGTAACCCATAGATAGGGGTTCAAACAGCTTCATTCAAGCCATCTGACTCGTTTTATTCTCATCTCTTTCCTTTATTTTCTTTTTCGTGAAAGTCTCGTTTTCAAAGTTAAGGTAGCTGCAAAGTCTCGTTTTCAAACGTCTTTCCTGCAACGCGCTTCAAATTGAAAAGACTCTCATTCGCTTGCTTATCACACGTGATCGGCAGCGAAACCTCTGTCCAGGCACTTCAAAGACAACCAGCCACGCGACCTGGCCGGGAAACCCCTTTCGATGCAACAAGACAAAGGAATCCCCTTGACGCACAGACAAGCGCAAGCAAGTAGGCCTACCTCAGACTCTGACTGATCGGGTGCATTTAATGTAAATTAAATAACCTATCTAAAGACGAAGGTTTAAATTACTGCTTGATGATCCTTTCAGGTCATGTTGTCTTACGTGCATATAGAAAGTTGAAACTTTCTCTCTCTCACTCTTTCCAACTCCCTCTTTCCTTTACGCGACTGTATGAATGTGTGTGTGAGTGTGTTTAGACTTAGCTTTATGTGTTCAGAATTGTTAATAAAGTCTCCCATATATTTGAAAAGACAAATTGCCTTGTTTTGTGCTTGCATATTTAATGTCTTGTACTGTTCGATCTAAAGTTACCTTGCTAAGACATAGTGTTTCATTATAAATTGGGTATTTATATTCTTGCAAAAGATTATTACGGCCCGTTCGAATGAACTCTAAACGAGTCATTTGCTCGGTTCCATAAGTGACTCAGTTCAGATTCATTTCAAATCAATGAATCATTCCCTTTGAGCTAAATAGGCCATTCCGGCCCCCTTAATACATTTTATGTATATTATTATTGTGTCAGTTCGCTACAGCATACTGCGGCATATTTCTCCCAAGATTTCTAACTCGGCTGCTCTGTGCTTCACTGAAACCTGGCTGAGTGAAACCATACCGGACAACGCAATACATCTGCCGGGCTTCCAGCTGTTCCGAGCGGATCGCATCAGCGGAGCTAACGGGGAAAATGAGAGGTGGTGGATTGTGTTTCTACATTAACGAAAATTGGTGTTCAGATGTAACAACACTGAACAAGATATGCTCTTCTAACTTAGAGACCCATTTCCTTAATTGCAAACCTTTCTACTCGCCACGGGAGTTTCCTCTTTCATTCTCGTTAATGTTTACATCCCTCCAGACGCGTGCGTGAGCACGGCGCTACAACAGCTGGCTGAACAAATAGCTGAAACGGAAAAAGGTACCCAGACTCTCTTTTAATCATTCTTGGGGATTTTAACAAAGCAAATCTTTCCAGTGAACTACCAAAATACAGACAGCACGTTACATGTCCCACAAGAGACAGTAATATACTGGACCACTGTTACACCACAATAAAGAATGCGTATCACTCCGTCCCACGGGCAGCTGTGGGGCTCTCTCAGGCATGAAAACGGGTCAGGGTTGAAAAAGGTGAGAAGGATATTACCCCTCTAGGGGGTTCGGGAGCATGCAATATTAAAAATTTTAAATATTCCATATTTTAAAGCATCAATCTGATGCATTTTGAGATGCATTTTTTTGCCAACCTGGGGAGAGCTGGAGAAACTTAACTTCAGCCATGAGTCAAAAATATTATGGCCTTATTTTAATAATAATTAAAAAAAAAATCAAGTAGAATTTCTATAACTGTGTTGAACTGATAATCACTCTTTTGTGTGTTAAACATAATCTACCTAATACAGACAACTTCAAGAAAAAAAAATATGATCATAACCTATCAAAAACTAGATTAGTGGGTAACTCAGTCAAATTTAGTCAAGAAAAACAATAATTTTATAAAATTAGAACATTTAGTGAAAAAAGAATTAGTGGAGAACAAATAAGAGACAATTACTGTAGCACTAAATCTGGTAAAACGTTGCACATTGCTCTTTGTATTGTTGTAAAATGCATTAATGAAAAACAAGATTAAAAAAATCTAAAAGATCAATTATTTTATATTCTACTATAAAATTAAGAAAATATATAGCACAAATGTATAGCACAGCTGTTTAATGAGGCAGCAACATATGCTAGATAGACAGAACAGAACAAAAAAAACTAAAGTATTGTGCAAAAGTATTATGATTTGATTATGAAAGACCCCAATTGAGTGGAGCACACAGCGCTTATGCGCATCGCGGAGCGCTGAATGATGCGCTTGAGGCAACATGAGTCACAGCGCGCAGCTCTTCCATAGAGCTCTTCGAGTCCGCATTGACAAGTTCAAAGTACAAAGTAAATATCTCGATCGATGCATAGTGTATTATACAGTATCTATCTATGCAATATTGAGCCTTTTCTTTTAACAGTTTTACATTTCAGTTACTGTGCGCGTGAAGAAACAAAGATAGTGCTTTCCAGTGTTGTGATCTAGTAGACACGCGGTAAAGGATGATAAACATGATTGAGATACTACAGCAAGATAGTTAATTTATGCGAAACCCTAGAGCTTTATCTACAGATCAAGTATAATAATATGAACATTTAATCATCTTGGAGAGTTTCATCGTTGCCGAACGCGACGCGCTGTGCTGTCTGAATGCTGATGACTGACGACGCGCTGTGCTGTTTGAATGGAGAATGACTGAGGAGTCGAGTCGACGCGCTGTTTGTTTGAACTGAATGGTGAATTACGGTCAGCGCAGCGGAGGGAAAGGTTTACGTGAACTTGATGTAATGACTTAGATATCAATTTCTATCTCACATTATACTATAGTACGGCTTCATATATATTATACACCCCCCTCCCTCCCTCAAAACATTTTCTCATCGAATCTACATGATTCACGTAGGTAACCTATTTTGGTTTCAAAACGGCGAATTTCGCCGAAAGGTGAGTGATTTTCATGTCTGCTCTCTGATCACTGTTTGGTTCATCTTATACCGACCTACAGGCAGAAACTGAAATCAGCTAAACCTGTAATAAGGACTGTAAAAAGATGGACTAATGAAGCAGAGCAGGATCTACAGGCCTGCTTCGATTGTACTGATTGGACTGTTTTTGAAGCTGCTACCAACGATCTGGATGAGCTCACAGATACTGTTACATCATATATCAGTTTCTGTGAGGATACATGCATTCCTACCAGGACATTCTTATCATTCACCAATGATAAACCATGGTTTACTGGGAAACTCAAACACCTTCGTCATGCCAAAGAGGATGCTTACAGAAGTGGGGATACCATCTTGTATAATCAGGCCAGAAACAGACTGACAAAGGAGATCAGAGTTGCTAAAAGAGCCTACTCTGAAAAGCTGAAAAACCAGTTTTCAGCCAACGACCCATCATCAGTCTGGAATGGCCTGAAGAACATCACCAACTACAAGTCACCATCCCCCCGATCTGCGGACCATCCACACCTGGCTGATGATTTAAACTCATTTTACTGCAGGTTTGAAAAGCCCTCATTCACACCACTCACCGGCTCTGACCTGCACTTCACACATCCACGATCACCTCCTACACCCCCTCCTCTCCCCTTCTGCAATCCAACCTGAGCTTAAGGTCTATGTGGAGGACGTGAGCCGAGTCTTCAAAAAACAGAAGACTAGGAAAGCCTCAGGCCCAGACGGCATCTCATCTGCTTGTCTAAAAGCCTGCGCTGACCAACTGTCCCCGGTCTTCACGCAGATCTTCAACAGATCATTGGAGCAGTGTGAAGTTCCCTGCTGCTTCAAACGCTCCACTATTATTCCTGTCCCAAAAAAAAAAAAAATCACTGGACTTAATGACTACAGACCTGTCGCTCTCATGTCCGTGGTCATGAAGTCGTTTGAAAGACTGGTGTTGGCCCACCTGAAAGACATCACTGGACCCCTGCTGGATCCCTTTCAGTTTGCTTACAGAGCAAACCGGTCTGTGGATGATGCAGTCAACATGGGACTGCATTATATCCTGCCATATCTCGACAGACCTGGGACTTATGCAAGGATCCTCTTTGTGGACTTCAGTTCGGCCTTCAATACCATCATGCCTGATCTTCTCACAGCCAAACTGACCCAGCTCTCCATTCCATCCTCGATCTGTCAGTGGATCTCCAGCTTCCTGACGGACCGGCAGCAGCTCGTGAGACTGGGGAAACACACATCCAGGACTCTCACCACCAGCACTGGCGCCCCTAAAGGGTGCGTTCTCTCCCCACTGCTCTTCTCCCTGTACACTAACGACTGCACTTCTAAAGACCCCACTGTCAAGCTCCTGAAATTTGCAGACGACACCACTGTCATCGGTCTCATCCGAAACAGTGACGAGTCTGCTTACAGACTGGAGGTCGAACAGCTGGTTGTCTCGTGCAGTTATATCAACCTTGAGCTGAACACGCTCAAAACAGTGGAGATGACCGTGGACTTCAGGAGGAACAGCACAGCACTCCCCCCACTCACCATCATGAACAGCACTGTGGAAGCAGTGGAGTCATTCAGGTTCCTGGGCACTATCATCTCTCAGGACCTGATGTGGGACAATCACATTGACTCCATTGTGAAAAAGGCCCAGCAGAGACTGTACTTCCTTCGCCAGCTGAGGAAGTTCAACCTGCCACAGGAGCTGCTGATTCAGTTCTACTCAGCCATCATTGAGTCTGTTCTATACACTTCCATCACTGTCTGGTTTGGTTCAGCTACCAAATCAGACATCATGAGACTACAGCGGACAGTCCGGACTGCAGAGAGGATTATTGGTGCCCCCTGCCAACCCTCCAGGACCTGTACTCTTCCAGAGTGAGGAAGAGAGCAGGTAAAATCATCACAGACTCCACTCACCCTGGACACCACCTGTTTGAACTGTTACCGTCAAGACGGAGACTCAGATCACTGGCCACAAGAACATCTCGGCACAGGAACAGTTTCTTCTCACAGGCCATTTCCCTCCTGAACAGTTAACATATCTCCCAAGGCATATGCCTGTAAGTGCAATACTCCCCACTGTTTAACGCACAACTTACAACTCAGGTGACACTTACATGTAGATTTATTTATTTATAATATTCAAAACACTGTAAATTTGTTCATAATCTGTAAATCTGTAAATGTTTATTCTGACTAAACCCTACTGTAATACTTTTATTCTCATATATTTATATTTTGTATTTTATTCTTAAAACTTGTATTATTATGTTTCTTGTTGTATTTGTATATGTGCACTGGAAGCCTCAGTACCAAAACAAATTCCTTGTGTGTGCAAGCACACTTGGCAATAAAGCTCTTTCTGATTCTGATTCTGAAGATATGCTCCCCAGTGTACCTTGGTATTCCTGTGCAAAGTAGGACTCCTCGTCTGCGTTAAGTTCCGCAACAGGAGTCAGACTTTCGCAGGCCAATGGAAGACAGCTGTGAAGGTGGCGTGATTATAGGGACCCCTATTCTCGTCATCCGACGAAACTTGGAGTGACTGCGAAAGGGAACGTCTCGGATACATATGTAACCCTCGTTCCCTGAGTAGGGAACGGAGACGTTACGTCTCCCTGCCACTTCCGCTGTACCGCTGGGTAGACGCCTGAGTTCAGTCTCGGCTCCTCAGCGAAAACATACTGCGGTTGCGTCCGCTTCCTCCTTTATACTCACGGGGTGAGGCGGAGATACGCTATGCAAATTCCGCAGACCCATGGTATTTCTAGCCATTGGCTCGTGTTTTAATTCTCAAAGAGGGATTGGCTTTATAAGCGAAACCCCATTCTCGTCATCCGACGTGACCGTCTCCGTTCCCTACTCAGGAACGCGGGTTACATACGTAACCGAGACGTTTTTCTTTGTTCAATTTGCACACTGAATATGGGTTGGAGCTCTTAATTTTGAACTCTCAAAGTGCACCAGATTGATGATTTTAACATTTACAAAGCACAACATTTTCTTGCGGGGACATGCCCCCAAACCCCCTGAGAGGGACAGGTGCACTCACCGATACTATTGAAACATCTTGTGAGAAAGACTGGTATTGCCAATGCAATTGGAGAATTGTATTTTAGTTATTTCATCTCACATATTCAAGGGCATACAAACTTTGGTTGTATTCATGTTCATATGTTTAGTTTAGTTTAGTTTTAGTTTATCGTCATTCAAACATGTTAGACATGAAGGAACGAAATTCGTTTTCTCAGATCCAGCAGCGTAATACAAAATAAATAACAATTCAGTTCTAAGATAGACCCATATAAAACGTATAAAATAGATTATATATATAAACATTTAAAAATATCCTTGAACCATAAAATAATCAAAAACCATAACCCATCTACCTATAAACATCATAAAAGTGCCATCCATGTGCAGTAGCAGCAGTAAGCAAGCAGAGGGCAGGAGGAACTCTAAACCAAGGAGTTCATAAGCCTCACTGCCTCTGGAAAGAAGCTGCACTTCAGTCTTGTGGTTCTTGCTCTAAGGCTGCGCAGCCTTCTGCCAGAGGGGAGGATGGTAAACAGTTTATGCGCTGGGTGAGTGGAGTCCTTCATAATGTCCGATGCCCTGCCTCTGCACCTGTTGACATAGATGTCATCTAGGGAAGGAAGGCTGTCATTTGTTGTAATTCTCCTAGCAGACTTAACTACTCGCTGCAGCGCCTTCTTGTCGGCTGCAGAGCAGTTTCCATACCAGGCAGTGATGGAAAATGACAGTGTGCTCTCCACCACACACCGGTAAAAACAGGTCAGGATAGCAGGGTTCGAGGCCGGCCTGCTTTAACCTCCTTAAATAGTACAAGCGTTGATGAGCCTTTTTAATAATATTGGCTGTGTTGGTGTGCCATGTGAGGTCGTTGGAGATGTACAGGCCCAGATATTTAAAGTTGGTCACCATCTCTACAGTTACTCCATCAATATAGGGGGGGGGGGGTATGACCTCTCTTCCTAAAGTCCACAAGCATCTCTTTAGTCTTCCCCACGTTGATGCGGAGATTGTTTTCTCTGCACCAGACCACGAGTTCCTCCACCTCCTGCCTATACGCTGACTCGTCATTGTTAGATATCAGTCCAATCACCGCCGTGTCATCTGCAAACTTCACAATGTGATTGCTCAGACGTGTTGCAAAGCAATCATATGTAAGGAGCGTATACAGCAAAGGACTCAGGACGCATCCTTGTGGGGAGCCTGTGTTAAGTATAAGGGTGGAGGATAAGGTGCCATGGATCTTGACCGACTGTGGCCTGTTTGTCAAGAAATCCAGGACCCAATTGCACAGAGATGGTCTTAGTCCCAGCAGTACCAATTTGTTGATTAATGACTGTGGAATGATGGTGTTAAAGGCAGATGAAAAATCTAGGAAAAGCAGCCTGACATAGGAGTCCCTGTTCTCCAAGTGGGTAAGAGCAGAATGGACGACAGTTGACACTGCATCAGACACAGACCGGTTCCTTCTATAGGCATACTGATGGGGATCCACAGTGATGTTCAACAACACACACACTCTCTCTATCTCTCTCTTACTCAAACTCTCACACTCACACACAGACACACTCACACACCCTCACAAAAACACACACTCACACCTGTTACAAGGAATGAACAATCTCCATTCTTGAATACATGAATAATTCGTTTAGTGACACCTCAACTCAGAAATTTTAGATTTATACGGGATCACCTTTCATTGGAAGCAGCGAGAACTTATTTGCATTCTTTGATCTTCTCTCATTTTTCTTATTGTATTACTTCGTGGTCACAATCAGGTAAATCTACCCTCAAACCTTTACATATATTATATAAACGTGCTTTAAAAGTATTTGACAAGAAACATAACAGTTATCATCATTGTCTTGTGATCCAAAAGCACAATTTTTTTACTTTTGATAATTTTATTTTATTTCATAATTGTTGTTTAATGTATAAAATTGTCAATGACCTTGCACCCCACCTCTAAAAGAATTTGTTTCTTCGCGTAAAGACAATATAAGACAAACACGAGCCTCATTAAGAGGGATTGTAAAGCACATTTTAGAGTAACGGAATTTGGTCGATCAGCGTTTTCAATAAGAGCTGTTAATAACTGGAATAATTTACCAACTAATATAAGACAGTGTCTTACTTTTGCACAGTTCAAGCTGCATTTGAAAATGTGGTTAAAGGGGAGTCAGGTCTGTAATCATTGAATACTCTTATATTTTGTCAAGGTTTTATAAATTTCGGGGGAATGATTTTGTTACATTGTGTGATGTTTTGTAGAATGTATATTTGGATGGATGCATTACTGGTATTAATTACGATTTTAGTTTTATTGTTAAGTGGTGTACAATATTTTGCATATTTCCCATCTGTGATTTTATTATATGTGATTTGATACTTTCCTGCCCAGGGACTGCAGATGAAATTTAGCTCTATAGCTAATTCTGGGACAGTTTTTTACTGTCCACTGTCCCTGATAAATAAATAAATAAAATAAAAAAATACATTTAACCCATTTGTGCCCAAATTTTTCTGAATGGTTTAATGCATATAATTGTGTTAATAGTGTCCTCTGTAAACATGTTCTGCATTTATTTTCCCCAGTTTTGTTTTTCTTTTTTTGAAAATCGTATTTGAATGTGCGGCAACTATAGTTGCCGGTGGGCAAATATGTTGTATGCACCCCTTCAATGTTAAATATGAATAGGAGGAGAACATTTGGCATCTATCTCAAAACAACTGCTTTCAACAGATCAATCTTTATTCATAAACAAATTTATTGTGTATAAATGTTGAAGAACGTTTGATGCGAACCCAAAAAAAGCGTAATCTAGCTTATAATCTCTTGAATATGAAAACACAACAAACAACAAATCCATTTGTCTTAAACATTGTGTGCTGTTTGGGGTCTTTTTGACCCACATTTCTAACTTTCATTTATGGGGATAACATGGATAATTTGACATGGTTTAGTGTAAGATTTTTGCCCATCTTTTGGAAAATGCCGTTTTAAAAGTAACAAATTATCACTTTAACCAATAGATGGCTGCAGAGCTCCACTGTTTGCTATTTGCTATTTGACTAAATGAAAGACATATTTTCACAAGTTTTTCCAGTTGTATTCATATCTACATATAATGAAATCACAATTATAACAATAAAAGTTACTTTTTGTCAAAGTTTAGGTATTTTTTGTACTGGAAAAATATATATTTTTCAATAGTGTTATATTATGATAAGAATCCAATTATTTTTGTCAATGGACAAAATTCATCCTCAAAATCAGAAAGAACTCACATAGAAAGAAATAAAGTGGCACACTTCACACAATTTTTTAGAATTATATGAAAAACAGATGTTTGAAATAAATGATACTCATTAGAAACTCTAAAGAATCCAACTTTTTCTCTTTGTAACATCCTGATCAGGTTTGATTATAATCATAATGTAACATTATTGGAAAACTTTATTAAACATTATTTTTTCAGTACAAAAACTGCTAAACTTTAGGATTTCATATTATCTAGATATGCATAGGCCTATATCAAAAATGTAATTTTTTTTACAAAATGTAACAAATTACATTTGTGCAAAATTCGTTACAAAATTACATTTTGTTGCCTTGGGTCTCTGAGACCACAAACAGCCCGACTGTAAACCGCAAACGAACACCACACAAGGGTTAAAGTGTTAGAGTGCAGAACAAAGTGCAGCCATAACAGGGCATTGTGCATCAAAAAGTTATATAAATAAATATATACAAAATAGATACAAATAAATAGAATGAAGAAAAAACTACATATATATATATAAAAAACAAATGACAAAATGGCAAAAAACTAAAATAACAGTGCATACAGACAGTACTTATGAACAGTAGAGATGTTGTGTGGGGATAGAGGACCCAACAGCGAAATGCAGCAAAAAGTGTCTTTAATTAACAAAAGATGCTTTCCAGAGGTAGGAACGGATTCCCGTTATAATTAAAAGTTCAATCAATAACCTCTGAATGACAGGTAACACAAAACTCTCTTCTTCTAATAGACAGTGGAAAGCAGTGGGTGATCTCAGTCACCGGAAAGGCCGACCCTGGCACTCACGGGAGAACAGGTCCCTCGGCAGGCGATGGCGAGCTGGCGTCAGACAGGGGCTCTGAAACAAGCACAGCTGAGTAGCAGACTCTTTACACGACGCTTATTAGCGGAGATGGTCATGTGTCTCCTCGAGCGACAAAGAGCAGATCTCACCCCTCTCCAAGTGCGCTTGCAGCGATCGATAAATGCTTGGACGGTCGGTACATTAGACTCAGAATCTTGCGAAGAGAACAGCGGAGGCTGATAGCCTAGGCAGCAATGAAATGGGGAAAGACCAGTGGCAGACGTAGGAAGTGAGTTATGAGCGTATTCAGCCCACGCGAGTTGCTCTGACCAAGACGAGGGGTTACGGTGTGCGAGACTACGAAGCATGCTGGCCACGATCTGATTGGCCCGTTCTGCCTGGCCATTAGTCTGAGGATGAAACCCGGACGAGAGACTAACGGAGGCTCCAATGAGGCGACAGAACTCTCTCCAAAACTGAGAGGCGAACTGTGGCCCCCTGATCAGAAACCACGTCGGTGGGGAGACCGTGGAGTCTGAAAACCTGATCGACCATGACCTGAGCCGTCTCTTTAGCCGACGGAAGCTTGGCGAGCGGGATAAAGTGCGCGGACTTAGAAAACGGTCAACGACCGTCAGGATGACCGTGTTACCCGCAGAAGGAGGAAGACCGGTGATAAAATCGAGCCCAATGTGGGACCACGGACGCGACGAACCGGTAACGGACGAAGTAAGCCGGCAGGGGCGAGTTACCGGTTTTAGTCTGAGCACAAACCCCGCAGGCGGCCACAAATCGGCGTACGTCCCGTTCCAACGATGGCCACCAAAACGTTGGCGGATGGAAGCGAGGGTGCCCCGCACGCCGGGATGGGCGGATAATTTGGAAGCATGTCCCCACTGGAGGACTGCCAGGCGTGTGGCGAGCGGAACGAACAGACAATGCTTCGGGCAACCACGCGGAACAATAGCGCGGACGAGAGCGCGCTTAACCATCCTCTCGACTCCCAAACCGCCGCACCCACCACACAGCGGGCGGGGATGATCCTCCCGGTGTTGTGGGGAGAGTCGAGGGGTCGAAGAGGCGGGAAAGTGCGTCTGGTTTTACATTTTTAGAACCGGGACGATACGAAACGGTAAAATCAAAACGAGGAAAAAAAAGTGCCCAGCGAGCTTGGCGAGCGTTTAGTCTCTTAGCAGAGCGAATATACTCGAGATTTCTGTGATCCGTCCAGACAACGAACGGAATCGGAGCCCCTCTAGCCATTGACGCCATTCACCCAAGGCTAAACGGATGGCGAGTAATTCACGATTCCCGACGTCATAGTTGCGCTCCGCAGGGGAGAGGCGATGCGAAAAGAAGGCACAGGGATGTACTTTCTCATCAGCTGAAGAGCGCTGAGAAAGAACTGCCCCGACCCCCACTTCCGAGGCATCGACCTCGACAATAAACTGTCTCGTAACATCGGGAGTTAACAAAATAGGCGCGGAGGTAAAGCGAGACTTGAGAAGCTCAAACGCCCGCTGAGCCGCGTCAGACCACGCAAATTTAGACTTGACTGAGGTCAAGGCAGTGAGAGGGGCGGCCACCTGACTAAAGTTGCGTATAAAACGGCGATAAAAATTGGCGAAGCCGAGGAACCGTTGAAGCGCGACTCGGGACTCAGGAACGGGCCACTCAGTAACAGCCTGGACCTTCTTAGGGTCCATGCTGATCCCCTCAGCAGAGATGACCGAACCAAGAAATGTAACTGACGAGACATGAAACGAACATTTCGCTGCCTTAACAAAGAGTCGGTTCTCAAGAAGACGCTGGAGGACTCGACGCACGTGTTGGATGTGCACTTGGAGAGAGGCGAAAAGATCAAAATGTCATCAAGGTAGACAAAGACAAATATATTTAGCATGTCCCGGAGGACATCGTTTACGAGGGCTTGAAACACGGCGGGAGCGTTGACCAGCCCGAACGGAAGAACGCGATATTCAAAGTGCCCCAAAGGCGTGTTAAAGGCGGTTTTCCACTCGTCCCCCTCCTTGATGCGCACGAGATGGTAAGCGTTACGGAGGTCGAGTTTAGTAAACACCCTTGCTCCCTGCAATAGTTCAAAGGCTGAAGACATCAGTGGCAAGGGATAGCGGTTCTTGACAGTGATGTCGTTCAGCCCTCTATAGTCAATGCAGGGACGCAAAGAGTCGTCTTTCTTTTTGACAAAGAAAAACCCGCGCCGGCTGGTGACGAAGAAGGCACTATAGTGCCGTTACGAAGTGACTCTGAGAGATAATTCTCTCAGCGCCTCGCGTTCGGGGGCTGACAGGGAATAAAGTCTTCCCCTGGGCGGCGTAGACCCTGGGAGGAGATCGATACTGCAATCGTACTGTCTATGAGGATGAAGAGAGGTGGCCCGTGAGCGACTGAACACCCCCGCAGATCGTGATATTCCTCCGGTACTCCTGACAAGTCACCTGGCCCCTCCTGTGAAATAGAAACAGAAGAAACAGGAGGGATGGCAGAGGTTAAACACTTGACATGACACGACAATTTCCATGATAACACTGAACAACTAGACCAGTTGACTTGTGGGTTATGTTGGACCAGCCAAGGGTGGCCTAAGACTACAGGACAAAAGGGCGAACAAAAAACTAGAAAAGAAATAGTCTCTCTGTGATTCCCCGAGACAGTGAGAGAGAGGGGAATAGTCATCTTGTGGATTGAGGGGAGAGAACTGCCATCTAAGGCAAAGAGAGGGGTGGAGTCTCTTAAGTCTAAAAGGGGAATACCTTGCTCTTGAGCCCATACTTCATCGATGAAGTTCCCCTCCGCCCCAGAGTCTATCAAGGCAGCACCGGTGACTGAGGAACCAGACCAGTGGAGAGAAATGGGCAGCGTAGTACACAACCTCGGTGGAGAGTCCTTGGAAGAAGCGCTCGCCAGTAGCCCTCCCTTTACTGGCGAGCCCTGGCTTTTACCGGGCACGCATTGACGAAATGGTTGGACGCAGCACAGTACATGCAGAGGCGGTTAATGATCCTCCGCTCCCGTTCCTTAGCCGAGACGCGTAACCCCCCAACTGCATCACCTCCTGCTCCTGACCAGCAGGAGGCAGAGGAGAGACGGCGGGTGGAGAGGACAGCAGAGAGGATTCCAGGCTGCGGGCACGCGGCGGTAGGTCGAAGCGCTTCTCCAAGCGAATAGCCAGGTCGATGAGGGGTCAAGACGTGTGGGTGCCTCACGAGCGAAGATCTCGTCCTTAAGCTCTGGATTCAGCCCCTCCAGGAAGCGGGCGACTAGAAGCCGGTTCGTTCCATCCGCAGGTGGTAGCTAGAGTGCGGAACTCGATCGCAAAGTCAGCCGCCGAGCGCCTACCCTGACGCAGAGAGGAGAGAAATGCGGGATGCCTCCACTCCGTGGGCTGAGCGGTCGAAGGCGCAAATCATCTCGGCTTTGAACAGAATGAAGTCACTCACACAGTCCGCCCCGCCTCCCAGTTGGCGGTCCCCCATTCCCGGGCCCGTCCGGCCAAAAGCGAGATAACATAAGCGACTCTCGCCCGTTCTGAAGCATAAGTCGAGGGCTGAAGGGAGAACACTACCTCGCACTGTGTCAGGAAGGCGCGACACTGAGCGGGCTCACCCCGATGAGCAGGGGGATTGTTGACCCGCGGCTCCGGTGGCTCGCGTTGATCTCGGGAAGCGGGGCTCTCGTGACGCAGCTGGCGAAGCTGAGTGGACAGCGCAGACACCTGGGAGGCAAGGGATTCGACGGCCTGTCTGCGGCAGAAAGCTCCTCTTCATGCCGACCCAGCATCGATCCCTGGAATTCAACCGCCGACTGGAAGTGATTGCCGCTCGCTGAGTCCATGTTGTGGCCTGATTATTCTGTTGTGTGGGGATAGAGGACCCAACAGCGAAATGCAGCAAAAAGTGCTCTTTAATTAACAAAAGATGCTTTCCAGAGGTCAGGAACGGATTCCCGTTATAATTAAAAGTTCAATCAATAACCTCTGAATGACAGGTAACACGAAACTCTCTTTCTTCTAATAGACAGTGGAAAGCAGTGGGTGATCTCAGTCACCGGAAAGGCCGACCCTGGCACTCACGGGAGAACAGGTCCCTCGGCAGGCGATGGCGAGCTGGCGTCAGACAGGGGCTCTGAAACAAGCACAGCTGAGTAGCAACAATGCAGTAGCGGATCAAAGTTGTTAATCGCACCAAACAGGACAAGACAAGACAAGACTGGCACACAAGGTAGCAACACTGGCTGTACGTCTTGGCATCTGAAATAATCAGGGCAAAGAGGTAGAGGAGAGTAGGGGTAAAAGAAGCAAACCGAATCAGGGAAAAGAGAGTACAGGTGAGGAAGGCATGATGGGATAATGAGCCGAAAGCAGCTACAGCTGCGGTTAACGAATCAAAGAGGTGAAAGAAAGAAATGCAGAATGACCAACAGAGGGAGACAAAGGACAGCGGGAGGGAACCAGGATCATGACAAGAGATGTCATTTAAAGGGTAAAGTTATGTTTAAGCACTAAACAAGTCCAATAACCTTGAATTATTAACCTATTAAACACAGTATACCCCATTTCCCCATGATATATGTACTTACAAGGCATTTGCCCACCGGCAACTATAGTTGCCGCTTGGATTTTTGACTAAGTATCAAAAAACTATAGATCTATTGTAAGATTTGTTTAGTTTGGATGACTCTAGAGACCTTCATGATTATGTAGATAATGTCAACCAAAAATACTTGTTAGTAATATGAAAATGAGCTTTCTTTGGGAGGTTTTGCCTTCGTCATACTTACTGGAAGTAGGGGTAGGAAGTTGACAGCCTCATGTGACAGGAAGGAAAGTGAATACCTTTTTTTTTTCTTGAAATCCTTTATTTGGTTGTTTCCTTGCATGGCATTGAGACATACAACATGGATAACATCTAGAAAAATACTTACAAAAGGAAAATGACAACTATACACTGCGGCAACTATAGTTGCCGGATGGGCTTAAATGGGTTAAGCATATTCCAAGTCATTTCCTAGATTTGCATAAGTGGCTTGCATTGAAGATTCCTGAACAAACACTGATTATTATATGTTTTATTGTTTTTATTACATGATTGAATATTATTGTCTTTATTACATGACTTCCTGTCATAGAATCTATTTGATTGTTTTGAATACACTGACCTCTTACTGCATTTCCTTTGTTTAATTCAGACCAAAAAATATATTTAAGAATTGGATATTTAATATGAGACATCCTTACCATTCAATACCCTGAGAAAAATATGAGCACACTTGCTGAAAAAAGAACATGGTATTTTACATTGAACATGACATGATTTTGTTTTGTTGCATTATGCATTTCAATTATGCGTTCAAAGTTCAAGTTCATATGTGTTTCAATCATGAAGTGGACATTTAAGATGCTTTTCAGACGTCTCACAGAGAGCCCATTCACCCACTGAGGTCTGTCCAGACAACCGCACCGCTGGAGGTGACAGGATTGGTCAAAAAGGGACAGATTATCGTTATGGGGAAGGTGCCAGGAACATGTGAGTGTCTTCATGAAGGAACGACACACCAACTGAAAGTCAAAAGGTCCAGCTTGACCTTGAGTCCTTCCTGTCCCAGTCGGCTTAACACCCCTCTAATCGTTCCAGATGCTGTGAGATGGAAGAAGAGAAAACCACAACGTCATCAAGGTAAAGTAAGAGAGACTGGCAATGCTGTTTTCCAAACATGCAGTGCATGAGGCGCTGGAAAGTACTTGGGCGTTACAGAGGCCGAAAGGCATACGGTTGAACTCGAATAATCCAAAAGGAGTACAAAAGGCTGTTTTGGCTTTATCCTTCTCTGCCACAGGAACTTGATTGTAACCGCTGACTAAGTCGAGAGTTAGAGAACCAATGGGCCCAGAAAGGGCGTCCAACGATTCTTCAATGCGTGGTCAGCGGAAAAGCATCTTACGAGTCTTTTGGTTTAATTGACGGTAGTCCACGCAGAGACGAAGGCTACCATCCTTTTTCGCACCAACACAATGGGGGACGCATAGGGACTGCAGCTCTCCCTAATAACCTGCGTCTCCAGCAGTTGATTGATATGGCCTTTAACGACCTCATACTCAGATGGTGGTAACCGCCTCATAGCGTTGCCGAACCAGAACGTCGTCTAACAGGGGGATTTCATGGGATATGAGCTAGTACAGCCCAAATCTCCATCATGAGCCGAAAACACTGCTTGGTACTCAACCAACAATGCCCTTACCTGTTGGGCCTCCTCTCTGCTAAGATTAGATAAATCAAGGGCATCTATTTGACTACGAATTGAGCTGGGAGATGAACCAGCAACTTCAATAGCCCTCAACTCAGCTCACGCCCTCAGGCAAACTGACCACATCCACCCGCGCAAATAACCCGATTGGGTACGAGCGCGAGAGAAGAACATCAGTAGTGCCCACATTTACCATAGGAACATACACTGTACCCCTAAACACCAGTACTAAAGAAGGAGATGCCAACAGGCCCCCTGGCAGGCCAGAGCTGAGAGGCTCAAATAAAGCAGTGCTACCAGACAAGTGATCTGCACATGTCGCCCTGACAAACTTGGTCACGCCCCCTGGAATACGCTGAACCCTACCCTGACTTAGTTTAACAACACTCTTCACATCAGGGAGGGGTTCAACACCTGCCTGATAGCACTGCTGTAAGGCTTGGAACACATGACCAGGTGCCTGAGACACAGTTGGCAACTCAAACAAAGCAGGTCCATGTTGCAAAAACAAAAGTTCATAGCATTTGCTAATTATGTTCATCCCAAGAACCCCTGGGACACGAACACCCCGGGAGGATCTTTTACTACAAGTATGCGCAACCTGGTATGACCCTACCACACAAGAAAACATCTAATTCTAGATAGCCCAAGTAAGGAATGGCCAAGCCATTAGCAGCCTTAACCTGTTAAGGTCGTAAACCCGGTACCGGGGGGGGATTGCGTTATTAAGAACGTTATTATGATCGCCCTTTAATATTTAAAGGTCCTGATGAAACATTAACAGTCATATGTTATATCATTACAAAGCTTAGACCCTCTACTTTTCACACAAAACCATCATTTTTTAATTCATTTTACATATTGGATAATTTAAAAGTTTATATTCCTCCACCCGCAACCGAAATACCGTTCAAAAGTAAGTGTGATTATGAATATGAATATTGATAGCATTGGTCAAATTTGATCAACAAAGGCAAGTCATATATCAAACAAAACCTTTCTTCCACATGATTTTTGCTGTATGGTTTATTTAGTTGACATAATACAACAGATCAAATGATTGCATAACTATTCGCGAAGTACATCTTTGATATTTGTAAACAAACTAGGAAACGCGTTGCATTTCGTCTCCGATTACAGCATGTCTGAGCTAAAAGTAGTCAAAAATATACATAGACTTTCACCTTAGACTGTTTTCTTCAAAATGAGTCCATTTTCGCCTTCATGTGAGTTTCGCTTGATAAATAATCCCATATTATGTCTCATTTAGTCCAGTAACGCAGGAAATAAGTCATTGTTTTCATACGATCCACATGATATGTTATCGTCGACGGATGATGACGAACTACGCATCATTGGGAAGCTTACGCTTATCTCAGCATGACGTGACATGTCGTGGACATCTATGGTGGACACACCTTTCCTCTAAAACAAACAGAGTCTGAGATATTCAGCGCAATTTTGCCTCAGAGTAAAAAAAAAGGTAGATATTCTTCAGCGCGCAGTCTGGACGCACTCTCTCATAAAAGACACTAAAAAGCCACTTTGCCCCCCCTTGGTGTCATAGCAATAACTTTTTTAATCGAAATGTTAGACACATAATTTTTTTTTCAGTGTTGGGGACATCTAGTGGAATCAAATGGAACTTATAATAGGTAGCTGTTGCACACAATACCAGAGTAATACACTTTCAAACAAAGATTCAAAGAAAAAAACACACAAAAGCGCCTACTTTTTTGTGTGTTTCTTTTGATATTTTAAACACATACAATCATTTTTATTACATTTGACACTTGATTTTGTTTGTTTAAAGGGTTTCCTATAAAATGACACCAATTATTTGCATTTACTTCACTGTATGTGGGTATAGGGAGCCATCAGATTTGGGTATGACCAATTTTATGCGGAATTCCAAAATAAACCAAAGAGCTTAAGAGGTTAAGCTAAAGCCACCGACAGGCCTGTAAACTCCCTGTCTTAAAGTGTTGCAAAAAGAAACTCTCAGTGACAGTAGACACCATAGAACCTGTGTCCAATGAACAGGACACCTTCAGTCCACCCATAAGAATATCTATATGGGGGCAGGAGGACATTAAATTTGTTGCACTACTCGCACTATTTACAACACAAGAGCCTGTAAGGGCCCCACCCGAGCTGCGGCTCAACGGTTCGGTGGGCATTCGTTTCCCGACCCCTGTTGGGAGGGTAGAGGTCTAGTACTCAGATGGAGAGGGTAACGATACAGAGTGAGACCGGGGACGAAAGGGAACCCTTGTACCATCACACTCCCTTGCAAAGTGTCCCGGACGCTGACATCTCCTACAAATTACAGGCCATCACGGGGTGGTCTCACATACCTCTGATTACTCTGAAGCAAAGCGATACTTTGGGTTAACTGATTAAGCTGGTCTTGTTGTTGCTTCAGAATTGCTTTAAGATCCCCCAGTTCTGAGCCTAATGAGCCATTACCCAACATGGTAGAGGAACCCCCCTGAACCCCATATTGAAGTCCATAGACAGATGGAACAGAGTGACTACGACCTCGAGCCCCCCGGGCATGCCCTCCCGCTCCCACCTAATGGCCTCTCCTCTGACATTCAACAGGGTACTTGTCGGCTTACTACGCACTAGTTGTTTTAGCTCTCTGCGGAGAGAACAATCTGAAACGTGCTCAATAAATTGGTCACGCAATAGCACTTCGAAATTCAACGTGCCCGCTGGCGCAACCACGTTTTACCATGTCCAGAAGGCGCATTAGAGCCAAAGAAAACTCATGAAGGCTCTCCCCTCTCTTGCTGTTTTCTGGAAAAGAAAGCCTCCTGTAATGCAACATATGATTGACAACAGCCATACAATTCTTGCAAAATCTTAATGATAATTTCTGGGTCTCCCCGCTCTGCATCTGAACGATATTTAATTTCATCCCTGGCCTCACCTTCCAAGTGATCAACCAAAAAGAAAGCTTGATCAACAGGAGTCAAATGACGAGCTCGCATACATGCACGTGCCTCCTCAACCCACTCGTCAATATTCATACCAGAGTTACCTCGAAACATAGGGCATTTTCTATCCCGTGGGATAAGAACAAGTCTCTCAGTAGCAGTTCTAATACCTTCCGCAGCCATGCTTGTAGATGGTCTTACTGCAGTATTGTCGCAGAGGGCTGGAACCGACTCAGACACCGTTGCTGCTGGCTCCTGGCGCAGACGTTCATTTTCCGCTCTCAGTTGTAGCACAATGTCTCTAAGTTGCGTCAGTTCTTCCTCCATTACTACAACAGAACAGAGACAAGAAAAAAAGAAAGACACAAGGAGACAACCCAGGGAAGACGTTCGTTCAGATGGGACCTCAATTGGTCCAGGGCTTGGGCGTCACCTCAAAGTCAGAGCCAGCTGCTGTTTTTCAATACACAAAACAAAGAAAAAAAAAAGCACAAAAAAAACTAAAACTTAATCCACGACTCTGATTTTATAATGCAACCATCCTGCCGACTACGCCAGTTTGTAACCTGGCCAATACATTCAATATAGATTTAACTCAAAATACTACTGACTACGCCACCTTGGGATTTTCACTCAAGGAAGTAAGAGGGGCACTCAGGTTCGGTGGTGCAATAAAAAGACAGAGTCGCTTCGTACAATGAATAAATTAATGTTTTGTTTATTTGGTTAAGAAATTCATTCAACTGGTATCAGGGAAGCACAGTATAAATAGTGATAAATTTATTTCCACAGTAAAATTGGCATCATCTTAAGACAGTCTTTCTCCTGGCACACTGGACCCAAACACAGACTCACATCAATTTCACAAATACAGAAACATGTAGCTCCCACAAAAGAAATTAAAGAAAATAATTACAAAACAAAACAATCAACCAGTACAAGGCACATGTTACCTTGGGGGTGGCAGCCTAGCAAAAAATCAAATGTGCTCTCAACCACTTAAGTGTGCACGGCAAACAAAAATGGGAAGACGTGTTCCACCCTGGTGCTCCACACTCACGACAAATGTGTTCACCCAAGTGTCTAGCCTCCCCCTCGGCGCGCTCAGCCTTGACTGGAACCAAAAAGAAACAAAGAAAAATTAGTGGGGACAGTACAATTACAACGTCACCACAACTTCCATGTAAACAGGTATGAAATGGTTGACCGGTCACAAATACGCCACTTCGTCAGTATTGCAGTTTACTAGATACAAGTGTAGTCAATAGGCAGATGGAAAATATACACGGTGGTATATTTACACCACACGGCTAAGGGCCCAATCCCACTCCTAGTCAACCTCGATGCTGCAATGACTAAACAAAAAAAAGAAACAACCAAAACCCCAAAAGAGGGCTACGAAAGTTAAATCACAGCAAACATGAATAAACAAATCATGAAAAACAGCAGCATGACCCAAGTTGACCACCAAGTGGTACACAGAGACACGCGATTCGTTGCGGACGCATTCGCGGATGTTCTTATCTTTCATGTGAGTGCTTGACGCAACTCCGAGGGCACGCAGTCACAACAGCTACAATCAGTCACTCGACTATAGTGATGCTGAGAACCGGAAGGGGGCGGGAATGACGCAGCCTATGTTCTAGGGCTTCCCATCTACGCACTTAAATACACTGTGCTCATTTACTTTATCCAACCCATCCCATATAAGGGCCGTGACGAAAAACAGGAAATGATTACTGTAATGCTTTATTAGCCGGTTGTCCTGCATCCTCAAGAAACAAGCTACAGTTAGTCCAAAATGCAGCCGCTAGAGTTCTTACTAAGTCAAGAAAATACGATCATATAACACCGATTTTATCATCTCTACACTGGTTACCTATTAAGTTCCGTATCAACTACAAAATACTACTACTGACCTATAAAGCCCTAAATGGTTTAGCTCCAATGTACTTAACGGACCTTCTTTCGCCCTACAATCCACCGCGTTCTTTAAGATCACTAAATTCAAGGCTTCTGGTCATTCCTAGGATATCTAAGTCCACTAAAGGAGGGAGGGCGTTCTCGCATTTAGCTCCAAAACTCTGGAATAGCCTTCCCGATACGGTACAGAGGCTCTGACTCGCTGACACAGTTTAAAACTAGACTAAAGACGCATCTCTTCAGTCAAGCATTCACATAATGCTTACCTTTTAGTCCTCTGTTATGCCATACAGAACCGTTTGCCGCTGAAACTGCTTAACGCACCAGTGGGGCTCGACAGCCTTTTAGACAAACGGTTCGAGCACGTTCGGCACGTATGGTTGGCTTGCGGAGAGTTTGTGAGATAGTGATTTTCTAACACCGACTCCTGTATAATGGAAATCATTCTGAACATCAGCTATGCTAATTATTTTCCATCTGCCTTTCTGCTGTTATCTCGGGACGTTTGTCCCGAGAAAAATGGCGTTCGTCAGGTCCAGTTTGTATCCAGCCTCTCACGGGGATTTCAGATGCCCCAACGCCTGTGAAGAGACGACTGAACGCTGGCGATATGTTATGGCTCCATATTATATATGAACAATATATATATATTTAATATTTATATATAAACAATATGAATGTAAGCCAGAGGAGAACTGGCCCCGACTGAGCCTGGGTTCTCCCAAGGTTTTTTCTCCATCCAATCTGATGGAGTTTTGGTTCCTTGCCACTGTCGCCTTGCTTTGCCTTGCTTTTGGCTTGCTTAGTTGGGTTTATTTAACATTTAACAATATTATTTATCTGTGTTGTACTACTGTCATGTTATCACTGTGACGCTGCTTTGATACAATCTGTATTGTGAAAAGCGCTATATAAATAAATGTGACTTGACTTGACTTGACTAATGTCTTCCACACTGAAACAATTCAGAGAAAATGCTATGCTGGTAATCTTGTTTGTAACTAAAACAATAAAGTATTGGTAAAAAAAAAAAACTACTATTACTAAAACTCACGCGCGGCTCGTCAAGACCATAAACAATGGCTTGAACTCCCTTATGACACTAATAATGTCTAATTGATAAATGTGCGAGTGCAATGTGTCATCATTATGTGAGGGGTTAGGGACCTTAACATGAGACAGGGATGTTTTTAGTGCAAATGGCAGAAAGACACAATATGAATGGTCATATAAGGCGATAATTTATTTAGGTAAACCATTGCATTTTAAGTGCAACATCCAATTTATTTGTGATAATATAACATATTTAAAGAGTATATATAAAAAAAAGACTTTGTTCGACTATTCCATTACTTCCTTATGGGCGCATGCGCGTGAACTGAGACGAGGGCGTTCTCCTTCGACTACTTCTTGTTACCGGCTGCTCACCTCTTAGGAGTACTACCGCCACCTGACCGTATAAGATGATGATCGCGCTCTGGCTATATCAGCACATCATCTTATACGGTAGGTGGCGGTAATACTCCTAAGCGGTGAGCAGCCGGTAACAAGAAGTAGTTGAAGGAGAACGCCATCATCTCAGTTCTCGCGCATGCGCCCATAAGGAAGTAATGGAATAGTCGAACAAAGTCTTTTTTTTTTCGCACAAAAAGTAGTCTCGTCGCTTGATAAAGTTATAATTGAGCTGCTGTAGGCACATGCAATATTTAGACATTTTCTTTAATGTCTATATGGGCCCGTCAAGATATGGAGGAGTGATCCAGCTCTCAGATTTAATCAAAAATATCTTTATTTGTGTTCCGAAGATGAACGAAGGTCTTACAAGATTGGAACAACATGAGGGTGAGTAAATTCTGACAGAATTTTCATTTTTGGGTGAACTAACCCTTTAAGCTTCATCACTAACCCATTGTGTGTTCTTCAAATGGATCATTTATTAATAATTGATCATATACACAATACACTCATCTTAATAATACCGACACTGTTCCCACTTTCGTTTAGGTAGCTCCAAAGGTGCATTGTTAATGGTTAATAAGTTTATAATAAAGGAGTTATACATTTAAATTAACACTGTTCCCACTTTATTTTAGGTAGCTGCAAAGGTGCATTGTTAATGGTTAATAAGTGCATAATAAAGGAGTTATTAATTTAAATAAGACACTGTTGCCACTTTATTTTAGATAGCTGCAAAGGAGCATTGCTAATGGTTAATAAGTGCATAATAAAGGGTTGATTAGCCATAATAAGGCATTAATATAAACCTTTTACAGTCTAATTACTGTTATTAAACATCCTATTAACATTGATAAGTGGTCTATAAACTTTTAACAAGTTTCTAATAAGTGTTCATAAATGTCTTATAAGCAATAATAAATGTGTTTTAGGAAATTACTAACACTCATTAAGTCTAATTAATGTTAATAAACATCTTATTAAGGTTCATGAGGTATAAATAGCTTGTTAACAAGTTTCTAATAAGGGCTTATAATTGTCTTATAAGCAATAATAAATGTGTTAATTGTGCTTTAATTAACACTTATATGAAGTAATTGATGCTTATATGTATCTTATAAGGCCTTATAAGTGTCTTATTAACTGTTAATAACTGCTTATTACAAGCACCTTAAAATAAAGGTAATCAAGCTATGTAGAAATTGGGAAATATAAGGTGCAATCAAGGTATACTGTATGTTCAGTGAAACTTTTATTTAGCCAGCATGAACCAAATTACCCAGGACTTTAAAAAGGTATATTCAGGTTCATGGGGAAAAGATCAGTCTACTGACAAAAATCCAGCATATTCTGAACGGCAGTAACTAAACCAGACCAAATAGTCATGTACTGTAATGTCAAATTTGCTTGGGCTTACCCTGCTCAATGTGCAATACTCAACCAACACATTTTCACACCTTCAAAAGGAAGTAAACAGGGAGTAAACGATGAAAATGCCATTTACATTCATTTATAATAAAACAATCTTCCTGATTATATTTGTCTAAAAGAAAATGAATAGCTACCAGCTGAACAACTTAACTTACTACATACAGTATGGCACTCTGATTCCATGTATGGGGCATTTAATATTCATATGACACACAAACACAAGTAGATAAGACCTGTTTAGTTCAAATGATCACTCGTTATGGAAAAGCGCAGATCATAAGTGATGATACGAGCAGCGCGAGCGCGGCCAGATCCCCTGCTGGAAAAACCAGCATAGACCAGCTACCAGCAAGACCAGCATATGTTGTGTTTTGGTGCTGGTATGCTGGTGACCAGCATGGGATGCTGGTATGCTGGTGACCAACATGGGATGCTGGTATGCTGGTGACCAACATGGGATGCTGGTATGCTGGTGACCAGCATGGGATGCTGGTATGCAAGCTGTATGCATTTATTAAATGCATCCCATGCTGGTCACACCAGCACCAACATTGGATGCTGGTTATAAACATTGGAAACTATGCAGGTCAACAGTAATAGATGTTAAGGATGGTAGCCTGTTCACCAGGATGGAATGCTGGACAGCTACATTGAATTTTGGTATGATGAAAATCATGAAAATACAAGCTTAAATTAATACATGTAACAAGTTAATTTAATAATAACAAGTAAACATTAACAATAATAACAATTATTTAACAAAAAACAACACTCAGGACGACAGAACAAATCAACATAAACAAAGAACATACACATCAACATTTAGTAATTTACCTGAAAAAGTAGGATCAATACAGTAATGATGACAGAACAGAACGATATAAACAGAGCATACACATCAACATGTAATCTATCTATCTGAAAACGTAGGCAACTGTTAGCAGGTTACTGTTGACAAGGACAAATGTGTAGTGCAAAGCACAAAGCAGTCGACTCATTTTTGTCTCAAATGGAACCACATAGTCAAATTTTAAAGTTTTTTTTTTAGTCTGTTAATGTCCATTATTTTTTCTGTAATGAACCGTCCGGCCTTTATCCATCTGGCCTGCGACTCTGTCTCCTCCACATTCTTTTTGTCAAGCCACTCCTTGAAGCAGACTGAAAAGAAATGAACAGATAAATAGTGATGCTTGTGTCGCACCAGAACAAATAAAAATGTATTACTCCATAACCCAGTACTTGGCATCCCACAATGACCTTGTGGCTACTGCTACCTTTTAATGTCTGAAGTTTCTGGGGGGTTAAAGGCTGCCTGCTGGTTTTGGTTGTGGGGCATTCCTTCCCTGTGAGACTCCTTTCCGCCAGAGTCTTCAGTGCCCCAGATTGCCACTGCCAACTCCTTCACAAATAAGGAATCCCGCGTGCTGTTTTGAATCCTTGACCAGGCCTCTCTGCGCACTCGAACATCTCCCCCCAAATGAATCTGACAAAATTAAAAACAAAAATAATCAAGGTACTAGATTGTACAAATGTATACAAAATGTATTTTAAGTGTACTGTAGTTGGGGGTTCTTATATTAATCCATGCACACAGATGACGACCCTTACGAAAAATAAGTTTATTCAAGTGTTCCATTAGTATACTTCTTTTAAACTAAAAATAAGAAAATATACTTTCAGTCTACATTTTATATACTTCTCAAAAAATATACTTTACTTAAGTATACTTTATAAAATGAACTTGAAGTATGCTTCTTTTTCGTAAGGGGAGATGCTGTACCTCATCTCCTTCTGAAGATACAGAGGGTTCCACCTCATTCAAACAGCCAGACTCTGCAAATATATACAAAATAATGTCAATGTTTTCAATATGTATATTTACCCTCTTGCATCAGGGCCTATAGTTTGGTAAATATGGACCATGATAGATTTCAGATATCTGTGACTGTATATATATATATATACACACACACACACACACACACACACACACACACACACACACACACACACACACACACACACACACACACACACACACACACACACACACACACACACACACACACACACACACACACACACACACACACACACAACACATATATCCTTACTTTGTAAGGTCTCCTTTGGGCTTGGGGCTCCAGGGTCTTTGACAGTTAGAAAGAAAACAAACATATCACAAATATGACAGATGATGGAAAACATGACAGGGGGAGGGGGAGGGGGGGGTCTCCTCCTTACCACTGCACTTTGCTGTTGATGAGGATTTCAGTGCCTTCAGCAACTGTTGCTGCAATTGCATGTTTAGAGAACGTAGTTCTTTATTCTCTGCCTCAATTTCTGTTCTGAGTTTCTCCTGCTCCTCTAACCTATAATAGATGGACATGTATGTCATGATTAGCTGACATTATAAGAAAAAAGAAAAAACAAAAAAATCTATATATATCTATATCTTTCTATATATATCTGACAAGCAGATTAAATCAAACATTGGGTTAAAGATCAATTCTCTTGTCAGAACACATTAATTCAAAAACCACTTACTTGTTTTTAGTTTCCTGCAGTTGCAGGGACATATTGTTTATTTTTTTTATGTAGAGCTGTTGCTTCTTTTTAGCCTCCTCAAAAAGTTTTTCTGGTACAACCCCACCATCATCATCATCATCCTCTTCTGACAATGAGTCAGACAGGGTATGAGCTCTCATTATCTTGCTTGGAGTTGGGCAGAGTGGAGACTGTTTTCTTCTAATTTTTCTCTCTTTTAGCAAGGTTAAGAGATTATTTTGTTTGGCCTCTTCTGCAGCTTTTTTCTGATTTGTCTACATGGATAACATGGATAAAAGCATAATTAGGAAAAAAGCACCTCAGTGTATTGCAAGACTCCCATCCAAACAAAACAAACAAAGCATTGTAAAAGCAATTACCCTATATGATTATTGAATAGATTAATGATTGGAGCCTAATATTATCACTTGATAATGGTGATAATTTGATAACCTGTATGTGGGCAGAGACACAAAAATACATTGCAGCAGTACATACATGATTTATGTAGTACATGCCCTGTAGTTACATTCAAGTGCCACAAGATGGCAATAGCTGTAATTACAGTTGGCAATAGCTGTAATTACAGTTAACAGGAAAAACGGGAGCAGATCAGCAGCAGCCAATAATATTAATTTAACCATTTTACACAACTATTAAGTTAGCTAACATCGGAAATAAAACAGCAATATCAACTTTACATGTGTTGCTTTGGCGTCCTCCGCCTCAGAGCGCGACCGTGGAGGCGTGGTCTCCTTCAGAAGTCTCACACGGACCCGCTTACCCTTGGCCAGTTCCTCCTCGATCTCTTCTCTGGACTCTGGAATGTTAATAACACTGAATGTAAGTACTTGAAAGCACCTGCTATAACGTTATATTCTGTCATGCAATACTAACACCGGTAGCATTGCGTCCTCTGTCCTAAGCGCTTACTAGCTTTGCTAGCGCGTTAGCCAATACTCGCATCCCAGTTAATACACGTTAGTAAGTATATTAAAGTTAAAGTATTTCCAAGTTGGACATTTATGTTATTGATGAACTATTGGAGATAAATTACGACTCACCCTTTAGGAACAATATTTGTCCCTTGAAAAACTTCTCTTGCCAGCGCACCCAGTAAGTTTTAGTGAGGTCACTAACGTTAAGGTCAAAGTCCTTAATGTAGGATATGGGGACGATTTCTTTACACCCGTCCTCTATATATTTCACATAGGCGAACATATTTAATTTTTTATTCTATTTTATAGTTTAAAGTAGATTTGTTGAGTGAAGTTGTCTGTAAAATGTCAAGTAACGGTTACCTCACGAGCGAATTTAACTCTAACGGCGGGAAGCGCGAGATGCACTGTTGCCTTGGTTACAGACTACCGTACAGTCTGTATAGTGTATCTTAGCTCCCACTATAGAATGATAAAGTTAAAGGGTTTATTAAACACGTCTGTATAACACAACACAGTTCCACAATGATTATAATGTTGAATCAACAACTCTCTAAAGCAGTTTCAACAATAGCAGTATAAAGCAGTCTTATAATCTTCATGGAGGAGGATTTATTACAGAACTGTTGAACTGAGGCTGCATCAGTTGTAAATAATCTGGCAGAGTCACACCTTTTAGTGCAGTAATCCAAGTCATCTAGTTGGCAAATTGCTGGTAAACTAATATAAATAGTTCAATTAATACAGACAGTCAAAGGATTAGAAAAAATTTCCAACAATGTTACCTGAATAATATGATTTATTAATGGCTTATTTTATTTAAGGGCTGTATGAGGCATAGATTTTAGTAATGTAATTACTATGTAAATTCAACATCATATTCATGGATATGTCTGTTAATTATTATGTCCTTTTTAATTTTAGAATGTCAAAACGCAAGTACAAATTGTACTTAGAGCCTAAGAGCAGAGTTACATTTCCCTGTGCAAGACTGAAAAGAGGACATTTGGATGTAAGTCAGTTCATGAGAAATATGTTGTAATCCTGGGTATCAATATTATATAATTATATTGTATTCAAAGAACGTATGAATTCATTCTTACCTGAAGATGTTCCTTTAAAGGTGGCAGATGGTTCAGGAGATGCAGATGTTGAGGTGAGAGAGTATTTTTTTTTTAATTTTTTTTTTAATTAAAAGTACATAATTTCCCATTAGGCTACTACATTGAGTACAGTTTTTTTTACTCTGTGCTTGTGCCATCTCTTCATGATCCTGTGCAGACCATGTCTCCATCTGGCGATATTCAGCTGGATCCAGATGACACGGCCAACATGGTGAGCTCTCTTACCAACCACACCTGCAGGCTAGTGGCATGTTGTTTTTTGAAATTGTTGTCTAAAAGTTACTCCTGGTTGTTCAGGTTTTGGCTTTCACCGGTGACCACATAGATCAAGGGGACAGAATCAATCCACACCCGAGCACTGCAGATGTTGAGGTGAGTGAGAGATGGATCTACTTTTTAAATTAGGGAATGACATAATTGGGCTTTACTACATTAAGTACTGTTCTTCTTGATCCTGTGCAGACAATGTCTCCATCTGGCGATCTTCATCTTCAGCTGGATCCAGATGTCACGGCCAACATGGTGAGCTCTTCTACCAACCACACCTACAGACTTGTGGCATGTTGTTGTTGTTGAAGTTGAAATTGTTTTCTAAAAGTAGGGCTGGGTATCGTTTAAAGAAATTCGATACCGATACCTTGACTTTGATACCGGTTCCTGAACGATATTTTTTCCGATACCAATTTTATTAAAAAATCCGTTTTAACAACATTACCTCAAAAAATGAAAAGTGAACAGAGATTATGTGCTGAATTAGGTCGTTGTAGTCCAAGCTCAAGGATGCAGAAGTTACGAGAGGGTAAGTCAAAATGTTCGGTTGTTGGATGTAGTAACCCACACGCTTCATTACACCGTCTCCCAGCATCAGAACCTCTTCGAAGTGCCTGGTTGAGGTTTTTTTTTTTTACGGAAATGTACCCACATCTGTAGGTAAAGTCATTTTTGTGTGCGCGAACGCGAAGCACTTCAAGGTTCACTACTTCAGCAACAACAGGGTTTTTCCTGCATTGAATTTGTTTGTTTTTTGTTCCGCCAAAATCTTATTTGATCGGTGAGTAATGTAGATGAACTGCTGCGCGTGACAGGGCGTGTGTTTAACTGAAAGAACAAGCAGAGAGCGAGACTCGGTCGCACGCGCGCGCACTCTCTCTCTTCGGAGCCAGGCGAAAGTGTAAACAAGACTTCACCGTTTCCAAACTGGACGCTGTCTTGCTCTCTCTCCCTCGCACATATTAATCAAAATAAATCGATACGGTGGTAAAAGGTAGGGCTGTAGCGATACACTAATATCACAATACGATACGATACACGATATTCAGCTCACGATACGATATATATCACGATATTCAGCCAACGATACGATTCGATACGATTCGATATAATTCGATACACTTACATCATTTTCTGAAAGATTTAAAGGGGACAGAGTGATTTTGGTGACATCTTGTGAGTGTTTAATTTACTTGGATTGAATTAATTGAACTGAAAACTAAAAACATCAATTACACAATATATGTCTCTGACTGGACAGAGCTACAGCTTGCAAATGCTGGACAAAATGAATCAAAGATGTGTTAAGAAAATTAGTTCCATTTATTGAAACAGTGCAAACTGTAGCTTACAAGCCTTTGAAAAGTAAATAAAGTGCAGTATTGCAATTAACAATGGAGAGTTAAAAAGTTTTGAGAAAAAAGGTTTTATAACAAGATAAACCTCACATATGTCAGCCTTTAAATCATTTTTATAAAAAGAATGAGTCAAAAAAGATAAATTACTGACATTTACAATGCACATTAGCTTATCTTTTATTATCAATAGTAAAATTCGGTCCGATTTTCCAGTGGTGTCTGTCGTTGCTAAGCAACCATGCACTGCGCTCTCCACAACGACAAAGAAGTTTTAGTAGTTAATGGATTTCCACCACCGAAAAACGCTTGCTGTAGCTCTGCTACAAGATTTATCTACGGAGAAGAGAAAAACACCCGTAGTGTTTGGGTGCCCCCCCATCCTTCATGTTGACCGAGCTTTCAATGTTGTTACGGAAAGAGTGAAGCTGATTGGTTGGTTCTTGTCACATGACCTGCGGTGCACTTGCGGCATGCTGAAAAGTTGGTGTTTTCATCTCGCTGCGCCTGGGAAAATGAGCGCGTCGCTTCAATTATGAGCGCGCTTGCCGCGTGCCTACATTTGAAATAACGAACTTGAGCGCGCAAAAGACGCGATATGTGAACGGCCCCTTGACGAGCTAAGTTAAACATGGGGGATTTCAATGGGACTTGTGTATCGATACTCGCGGCTTAAAAATCGATACTTTCTTGGGGGAAAAATATCGATTTATATCGCAGAATCGATAAAATTGCTCAGCTCTAGTAAAAGGTCAGAAGGCCAAAGTTTAATGTGGAGCATTCGGAGATATTGTTTTCTGAATTACCGTGTGAATTGTGCTAAATAAGTTGCCTTATCTTTTCTGAAAAGCGTTCCGGGTATTAAGCTGACATAAAACAACACTTTAATAAAACGGAAAAACTATCCAATGATGAAATGTTTTCTGTGTTGACTCAAATCTTGGATGTCCAAAAGTTTCTGTGCCGCTAGATAATCGGATCTCTGCTATCAAACTACAAAAGTGGCCGAACGGGGTGGAGTTGAACCGAGTGTCACCTCTGCAACCTGGAGAGGGGGCGGGGTATGAAGTGTCTCATTTGCATTTAAAGAGAACGCACCAAAACGAGTTGCTCTCAGACGCACATCAGAAAAGGGGCCTGTGGAGCTATAATAATAAGGAATTCAGACCCAAGCATTGCAGTTCTGCTTTATATAGACCACAAATGTACGATTTATATGTAAAAAGGAACGATTTAAAAGCATGATATGTCTCCTTTAAACTGGATTGTTATGGTGGACAAAATACATGTAGTGTCTACCAGAGAGCAGAGGCATGTGCATCCTCATGCATGTAAATAACACAAAGAAAACAGGTCCCACTCATAAAAATATTCCATATCACAATTATTTGTCAAAAACTCCACCAGGTACCCTTTTAAATCAAGCTTGAATTAGTCTGATCATATAGTTAGTTCATTAAACAGCTTAATCCTGCTTTTGTGAGCCTTCATTTTAAAACACCCATTTGCTGTTTGGTGCATGTTTTGTTGAATTCTTTTTCAAAATGTTTCTTTGTGCTTTCAGGTACTGCCTCTTGCTGCCAACTGTGGAGAAAATGAAAGTGAAGTTAGACCAGGTTCAAGCTGCGCAAATCTTGAGGTCAGGGCAGGGCACAACCCGTTCTGTGACAGCGGTCAGTAGGGCTGTACAATATGACCAAAATGTCATATCCTATTTCATACCCCGATAACAATACATATCCTGATAACAGGGCTCTACGGTAGCTTTTTTTTATTAGGAGCACTAGTGCTCCTAATAAAAAAAATCTAGGAGCACAGTCCAAAATTTAGGAGCACAGATAATTGAACGTTTTTCAACTACACAATATTACTGTGCCACATATAACATGCACAAGTATGGAGAGCATGAGAAAAGAGAATTCAGAAACATAGCATCTTACAGAAGTTTATGTGATGAAGTCAGGGTCGGCGTGACTGAGATTCGTGCTTTTATTACTCAAAACAATAATAAACAAAAGGCGCGCGCACACAGCGCTTGCACTGTAGCCGCGCTACAGCAATAACAACACCTTTTCACTTTCTCCGATCACTCTCTCCACCTCTGACATACAAGTCCTAGTCCACCTCTCTCTCTCGTCTGCGGCTTATATCCTGTCTCTCCACGCCAATTACTGCAATAAGACACCGGTGTTCGTCATTTGCACTTGACCTACTTACGTACCGCTTGTCTCCTTTCTCTCTCTCCCGTTACAGACCGCGCTGAACCACGCCCCCCTCGCCACAGTTTACCTTTACCTACCTTCCTCAATTAATAAAATATCATGAGTTACTGTTGGAATTTTTGTAACTCATGATATTTATTTGCATCAGGTTTATGGAATAAAGAATAAGTTAATGCTATAGTTTAACTGCTTAGTAAGGTCATCACTCTTCCACTGACAAACATGGCGTTAGCTAGATTTGTGGGTAATCTAATTTAGCAAATGTAAGCGATGTTAAAGAGTATTTAGAAGCGATGAATTAGGGAGAAATGATAGGACTGTTTGCTAGAACTGCCACACTGTTTCAGAATTAAATCTACAATCTAGTCTGTCAACATGTATCCTCCACCATTGTCATTAATTGGCTGTTATAAACCCCAATACCGATTTAAATGAAATCAGTTCATATTGGCCAATAATATCGGACGGCCAAATAATCGTTTGGGCTCTTACGTCAAATGCTATATACTGTCATATCGCACAGCCCTACTGGTCAGTCATACATTTCTTAGTTTACTGTCATTGTATGTAGACACATGCACTCAGGAATGTTTTCTCTTTACATTTTTTGTAGATGTCTTCATCTGGTCACTTTCTGCTTACATCTGAGCTGCAACCAAGTGACATGGCCCAGCAGTTTAGTTGTGATTCATCATCTGAAGGCAGTGTTTCTGAAGTTGATTCGGAAATTACAGATATTCCAGAAGATGATCCATTCAGACAGATAGGTTTTGATACAGACATGGATTCAGTACTAATGTCAGCAGGTACAACGACAAAGGCTGAGGCGCTGCTCATGGTGATGAGTCATGCAGCCAGACATAATATAACAGGGACACAACTTCATGACTTATTACAGCTCATAAATACTCTGTTTGGCAAAGAGGTGTTACCCAGATCAAAATATTTGTTCAATAAGGTCTTTAAAAACAACTCCGACATTGTGGAGTTCCACTTCTACTGCAAAACCTGTAAAGTATACATTGGCACAAAAGAAGACATACAAGACAAAAACATTGCACAGTGTGCAATCTGTAGTGCTTCAATTGAAATCAGTTCCTTGAACAGTGCAAGCTTTTTTATCAACATACCAATTGCACCTCAAATCCAGACGCTGCTTGAAAATCCTCAGATTCAAAACAGCATGAGCTACAGACACCAAAGGCCACATAATGAGCATGTTATCTCGGACATATATGATGGTGAAATGTATCGAAACTTGTCCAGACCTGGTGGAATTCTGTCAGATCCAAACAATTTGTCATATAATTTCAATTCTGATGGCTCGCCTGTGTACAAGTCTTCCAGATTTTCTATATGGCCCATACACCTGCATTTAAACGAGCTCCCTCCCAAAATGAGATTTCAGAATGTAGTGCTTGCAGGTCTTTGGTTTGGTACTCAAGAGCCAGTTATGTCTATTTTTCTCAGACCCTTTGTTGATCAGGCCAAAACACTGGCATCCAGAGGTATGTCTTGGAGAAAAAATGGAACGTGTGTGCACAGCAAAATTGTTGGGTTATGTTGTTGTGTAGACTCAAAGGCAAGACCAGCCATGCAAAACACCACACAGTTTAATGGGTACTTTGGTTGTGGCTTCTGTTTACATCCTGGTACTCTAGTAGAGAAACAGGTGAAGTACACTGTGACTGACACAGAATATCCTGACAGAGAAGCGAAGAAAATGCTGGCAGATATGGAGCAAGCAGTAGCACAAAACAGAAGTGTCAGAGGAGTGAAAGGTCCATCACCACTCATAAACATGCCCTATTTTGATATAGTGTGGGGCTTTGTTCCAGACTATATGCATGCTGTCTTACTGGGTGTCATTAGACAGCTCACAGAGCTTCTTTTGAACAACAGTGATCAACCCTATTACACTGGGAGTCCCAACACTATGAGGGTGCTAGAAAACAGGATCAAGGACATAAAGCCACCACACCTGATAACACGACTACCCAGACCCCTTGCAGAATGCAAGTACTGGAAAGCCTCAGAGTGGCGAGCATGGCTCCTGTTTTACAGCTTGCCAGTCCTGAATGGTGTACTTCAACCACGTTATGTGAAGCACCTAGGCCTTCTGGTATCAGCAGTATTTCTACTTCTGAATGACAACATTACCTTCCAAGAAGTCAACAAAGCAGATAACATGCTTTTTGAGTTTGTGGCAAGGTTTCAGTTGCTGTATGGCGAGACATCTATGACATTTAATGTACACCTGCTAACTCACCTTGCAAAATCAGTGAAATTGTGGGGGCCACTCTGGGCACACTCAGCATTTGTGTTTGAAAATGCAAATGGTGGTCTGTTGAAACTAGTGCATGGAACAAAGTGTGTAGCTCTGCAGATTGTGAACAAATTCCTATTGCACAGAGCAATACCACTCTTTACCACAAGGTATGCAGTTAGTGAGCAAGTTAAGGAGTTCTGTTTGGAAATGACAAATGACCGAAGAGTAAAGAGTTTCACAAAATGTCAAGACACAACTGTTCTGGATAGTGGCAGAGTGACAGAGACTACTGATGCTGAAAAAAGAGCCTTCATTTCTGCACAGAAACATCCACCAGACGAAATGGTAGTGCACAGGAGAATGGTGCATAAAGGACTAGTTTATACCAGCAAAAGCTATAGCCTAAGTAAGAGACGCAAAGACTTTTTTGCAAAGATGAGTGATGGTGTTTATGGAGAAATCCAGAATATTGTATCCTTTCCTTCAGAAGGGGGTACAGAAATTGCTCTCCTTTTCAAAAAGCTTTATACAAATACCTTCTTTCCTTTATCACAAGGTTATGGGTTTGTCTCACATATCCGACTTGTAAGTGGAAGCCTTTTTTCGCCAGTGTGTCTGATTTCAGTAGACCGGTTAGAGCAGAAATGCATGGTTTTAAAAACGGGTGATCAGACGTACATTTGCGACTTTCCAAATGCATATGAGAGAGACTAGTCTTAATCATAGATGGTCATTCTGTTAGTTGTTGTTGGTGATGATATAAGCCCTTTCTGTTTAATATGATTTCTTGCCTTGAGTGCGAAGACCTTTCCATGAATGGAACTGGTTAAGGTGTCATTAGACGGCCTAAATGTGAACTTGGGTCATGTGATAACAGGAAGTGGTTTTTATATGCGAGTCTGATACTGCTTCAACATTTCTGTTCGACTATTTTATATTTGAGCAGTTTGACTATTTCTATGTGAGTCTGATACTGCTTCGACATTTCTGTTTGATTATCTTATATTTGAGTCTGATACTGCCTTGCTACTCCTGTTTTAATGATTCTTCTCTGCTTTGCTGTTTCTGTTGTGTGTTGCTATGTAGGTACTATTTATATACATTTATTTATTTTTTTGTATCTGGTTGTTCAGCCAAAGCACTGTAAAGCACTTTGGTCAGCCGAGTGGCTGTTTTAAACGTGCTAAACAAATAAAGTGACCTTGACCAAGCCCTGAAAAAAACAGAAAAGAAAAAACAGACAGGGCTTATCATTACTATCAAACAGAGATTGGTGACCACTGGGCTAGTGAGTGGACCTAGGCCTATACATTTAGATTATTATGTGACAATACTGATCCCTAAGGTCTAAGGAACAGTGAACTTCCATGCTGAAACTATAATCACCATGTTTGACAGATGAGGTGGTCTTTTAAGGGTCATTATTTCTCCAACAAACTGGTTTATAAAGTTACTGCAATGTAATTTTTGATTAAACATCCTCCACAATACAGTGACACCGGATGCTTGTAGGAACATTGTTAATGCAATCTCTTATATTGGTGTACATTGCTTGTTAACTGACTGTTACAGGCCATATTACCACAAAGGCTAGAAAATGTAAATGGTTAAAGAAACATGTATTCATCTCACACATCAAGTATTAAGGGCGATTAAAGGAGAACTTATTGAAAATTATAAGAATTTTATATAAGAATTAAAAATTCCCCGGAGTTCTCCTTTAAGCATTTTAATTTATTAATGTGAATACTGAATGCACTGTATATATTGACATGGTAGTAATGGTATCAAATAATTCCTATAAATGTGAATGTAACGTGCAAATATTCTGTTGCAATAATAAACTTATTTCGAACAGATGTTAATGTTCAAGAATCTTTAGTTTATTTATTGTAATGAATTTGTATAAGAAAAATAGTGGTATGTGTTGGCCAAGTATTTATGTACTGCCCTTAAAGGGATACTCCACTTTTTTTGGAAATAGGCTCATTTTACAACTCCCCCAGAGTTAAACAGTTGAGTTTGACCATTTTCGAATCCATTCAGCCGATCTCCGGGTCTGACGGTACCACTTTTAGCATAGCTTAGCATAGATCATTGAAGTGGACAAGACCATTAGCATCTCTCTCAAAAAAATGACCAAAGAGTTTCAATATTTTTCCTATTTAAAACTTGACTCTTCTGTAATTACATCGTGCACTAAGACAGACAGAAAATGTAAAGTTGCGATTTTCTAGGCTGATATGGCTAGGAACTATTCTCTCATTCCTGCGTAATAATCAAGAAACTTTGCTGCCGTACCATGAGTGCAGCAGGCGCAATGATATAACGCAGTGCCTGAAAATAGTCCCCAGCTAGGTTACTTCCTGCGTGACCATATAAGTTTGTGTTTGCGCTGCATAATATCATTGCGCCTGCTGCACTCATGGTACGGCAGTAAAGTTTCTTGATTATTACGCATGAATGAGAGAATAGTTCCTAGCCATTTCAGCCTAGAAAATCGCAACTTTACATTTTCCGTCGAATCTTAGTGCACGATGTAACTACAGAAGAGTCAAGTTTTAAATAGGAAAAATATCGAAACTCTTTGGTCATTTTTTTGAGAGAGATGCTAATGGTCTTGTCCACTTCAATGATCTATGCTAAGCTATGCTAAAAGTGGTACCGTCAGACCCAGAGATCGGCTGAATGGATTCGAAAATGGTAAAACTTCAACTGTTTAACTCTGGGGAGTTGTAAAATGAGCCTATTTCCAAAAAAAGTGGAGTATCCCTTTAAAGAACTTCTTGACATTGCAAGCCTAATTTCTATTTAACTGTCTTCTTTTTCAGTACTTTAAACAAGTAACTTATTAAATGGACCGTGTAAGTACTAGCTGCATAAATGTGTACAAAATAATGAGCTAAAGTATATCACACAAGACCATGCTGGTAGACCAGCATCATTAATAAGACCTTGCTGGTTGGCCAGCATCACCAGCAAGACCATGCTGGTAGACCAGCATCATTAATGAGACCTTGCTGGTTGACCAGCATCACCAGCAAGACCATGCTGGTAGACCAGCATCATTAATGAGACCTTGCTGGTTGGCCAGCATCACCAGCAAGACCATGCTGGTAGACCAGCATCATTAATGAGACCTTGCTGGTTGGCCAGCATCACCAGCAAGACCATGCTGGTAGACCAGCATCATTAATGAGACCTTGCTGGTTGGCCAGCATCACCAGCAAGACCATGCTGGTAGACCAGCATCATTAATGAGACCTTGCTGGTTGGCCAGCATCACAAGCAAGACCATGCTGGTAGACCAGCATCATTAATGAGACCTTGCTGGTTGGCCAGCATCACCAGCAAGACCATGCTGCTAGACCAGCATCATTAATGAGACCTTGCTGGTTGGCCAGCATCACCAGCAAGACCATGCTGCTAGACCAGCATCATTAATGAGACCATGCTGGTTGACCAGCATCGCCAGCAAGACCATGCTGGTCCACCAGCTAAACCAGCACCAAACCAGCATAGACCAGCATAAACCAGCATGGGAACTATGCTGGTCTATGCTGGTTT
>JAQIUQ010001159.1:25000-111237 GCA_030378365.1 Hybognathus amarus | reverse complement strand
CCGCCACGGCCAAACCGTTTGAGATATCACAAATCCGTCCGGAATTTAGCATCCTCAATGTCTTGACTTCATGCACACCGAGTTTGGTGGTGATTGGTAACAGCATGGGTTGTAATTTGATGTTTTTCTAGGACATTTATTAAAAAAAAAAACATAATTCCCGACTTCCGTTTGAACTGTCGTAAAACTTAGAGCACGAAAGTTGTTTGGCCTGATGTGATCTATGAGTGTACCGAGTTTCATATTAATCCATGCACGTGTGTTTGATTTATGGACAAATGTTCGAATCCCTAAAAGAATGCATCCTAAAAGAATGGTAAAGTTTGATGCGTTGCCACGGCAACACTTTCAAAGATATCAAGAATCCATTCATAGGTCTTCATCTGCCGTGTATTTACATTATACAGATGAAGTTTGAAGCAAATCGGGTAAAAATAAGAGGGTGATTTCAAAGCATTTTGAAAGTGACACACTTCCTGCTGCCAGTTGGTGGCGCTATAACTTTGACTCACAATAGTCACATCCATGTGATCGTCCTCTTACAGCGAACGCACTGCTGAAGTTTCATCCAGATCAGTTAATGTATGCTGAAGTTATGACACACTTCCTGTTTCACGTTTCTCGCCATAGTTTCGTTTCCTCGCCACGGCCAAACCGTTCAGAGATATCAAAAATCCCCACGCAAACTTTCATCCTCAATGTCTTGACTTCACGCTGACCGAGTTTCGTCGAATTTGGATCAGAGCTCTCAGGAGGAGTATTTAAAAGTTCATTGCGTGTGTTTTACAAACAAACCTCAATAGCCGACTTCCTGTTGGGCTGGGGTAAAAAGTAAGAACGCGAGGTATAGATGAAATGATGCTATCGACATGTGTACCGAGTTTCATATTATTACATGCAAGTGTGTTTGAGTTATGGACCAAGTGTTCGGACCCCGTTCCAGGGGGCGCTGACGAGCCGCCCTGCCACGCCCGGGTACCAGCTTCAGCCCGGCTCTGATGGCCGCGGGTTCTGACCCGTGTGCAAAGTTTCAAGAGTTTTCGAGCATGTTAAGGGCCCCAAAAGTGCCCGAATAGTCGCTAGAAAAAAAAAAAAATAATAAATATAGCTGCGAGCAGCGATTGCGGGCCCAAGCCGGTGGCACCGCAACCCCGGTGCCTTAGTTACCTAAAGGCACCGGGATGGCGGTACCGCCGGCTTTGGCCCTCCATCGCTGCTCGCAGCTAGTGTGTGTGTGTGTGTGTGTGTGTGTGTGTGTGTGAAGCCGGTGGCACCGCCACCTTGGTGCCCTTAGGGTTATTCTGCACGACGTGCAAAGCGTAACCCCTGCTTTGGAATACATACTAGTATGTGATGTGATCTGGGAAAACCCACCACATGGTGAAATTTGACATATTACAGGTTTTGATACCATATTAAAGCTGGGTTCAAGCCCTTTCCAAATCTGTTTTTATTTATTTTATTGGTTGTCTGTAACAAAAGTTATGGTTATCTTAAGTCAGCTGATCGCTATGATTTTCAGAAAGAATTTTGAGAAAAACAGGTTTAAATAACTGTCGCATCCTGCTAGCGCGACGACTGGCGCTCCCCTTTTTATTGCCTTTTTTACATATCACATATTTTAGTAATCATCATAGATTGGGTATCATTCTAAAGCTTACAAACTCAAAATTCATCCTGTGAAAACCGTTTTGAAATTGGACGATTGAGAGGCGAGCAAGGTCTTTTAGACGAGCAACTTCAAACTCTGTTGTTCTCTTGTGCTCCGCATCATACCACACGATAACGCTGGATAAAAATAAATAAATAAAAACTTGCGTGCCGTTGTAGTTCACCCAGGACTGGACTTTATTCTGTTATGTGGTTTATTTTGATAGGTGAACTGTCTTTGTAGTGTTAAGAGAAGGAGAGCTAAACGGGAGATTTGTGTTTCCCCTGGTGTTTCCCCCTCCGCTCCGCCTGCGTGCATGTTATTAAAGTGAAAACGCAGTCTTTTCAGCTGGTCATTATAAATCGCTATTTTTCTGCAGTAAACTAGAGAATTTCCCCAAGTTATATTCAGAGATGATAAACAAGATGTTATAGAATAATAATTTAATAAAAAACAAATTTTGACAAAAAACTGACATTCAGTCTATTTTTAGACTTTACTGAAAACGTTCCAGCGCGACATCCGACGGGTTTTCCCAGATCGCATCACATATATATATATAAAGCCGGTGGCACCGCCACCTTGGTGCCTTTAGGGTTATTCTGCACGACGTGCAAAAACGTAACCCCTGCTTTGGAATACATACTAGATCCTGGGTCCAGTTGCTTTCTTTTCCGTTTAGGCGAGTTCATAATCCACCGTCATTCAACTATAGGCTACATTACTTCAATAGGAGCAACATGTCCTTGCTTTAAATAGTCCGGTGAGGCTAAACGAATGTCAATTAACCAGAGTTAATGCAAGTGTCGTTTTTTCATTATTAGGCAAGTTAAGGTTTTTATTAGGGTATTAGGCACCATTCATATATAGCGCCTAAAAACGCAAGGCGCGCCGCATTCTCCCGGCGGTTGCGCTCTGGTTGGTTCTTGTCACGCGCACCGCTTCATACGGACGCGCTTGGAAAAAACGGGCGCACATCGCGCGCCGAACTTAAGCGCGCAAAAGACGCGATAAGTGAACACTGCATGCCCTTAGGCTACGTACCTTGAATAATTTCATTCATGACTTTTCTCTCTCTCTGCCTTTTTAGAATTACACTTCACTGTGGCCTGCACAAATATGTCATTATACAGCATATGCATTTCGATGACATTACTTTTATTATTATTATTATTATTATTATTATTTTGTGTAGGACACAGACATATTTAGATGTCGTAATTCCATGATTTGTTGCTGTGTTATGTTCCGCATGATGGCCCTGTCATCTAACAACCAATCAACGTGACCTGAAATATAGCACGTTAATTTTAAATTCATTCAGGTTCAGTTACCAAACAAACATACAATCTTGATGTAGCCTAATGTAAAGCAGACAGTAGATTTGCGAAATATATATATATATATATATATATATATATATATATATATATATATATATATATATAAAATATATATTACAAAATATGCCTATATATAACCCATATTTCGTAAAACTAAAAGAATAATAGAACAGTGTTACAGTAAAACTGAACATTGTGTTTTTGTAAAATAAATTCAAATAATACAGTCCAAAATGGCGCTAATTTTAAAATTAAACTAAAATGCTGACGGCTGCACAAGCATTCATGACTGTGCGTGCCACCAGCGAAGAACCAGTGAACGTTCATCATCATACTTGATAGGAATTTATTTAAAATGCTCACTCGACTCTCACACCATTACTTGTCTTGTGCAGACATCCGTATTTTGACTGTCGGTTTTAAGTGAGCGATTTAAAGCTCCCAGTCCCAGCGAAGTCACACGTTTATTAACCGATGGAAATATACACAATAGGCCTACCTGATAATGAACACAAGAGGGCTTACCTGTTAATGAACACAAGAGGGCAGTATAGCACTACGTATGACTCAGATTTTTTTTTCATTTTCTGAATTTTACAACCATTCTGGCTGTTTTTGAACGTAAACATAATTCTTAAATGGGAAAAAGGGGAAAAATGGTTTAGTTATGATATTTGTATAATTTCATTCAGAAACAAAAGATGTATAATTACATTTTTAGAAGATATGAGGCTTTTAGTGCTTACTTTTTTTGACAATTTACTTTAATCCTTTGCCATAGTTGCACATGGCTACTGGCTAATAAATGTGATGTGTCTGTCGAGTTTTATGCAATTTCAAGCATGCTAAGAGTTTCAAAAGCATCCTAAAAGAATGGTAAAGTTTGATGCGTTGCCACGGCAACAGTTTCAAAGATATCAAGAATCCATTCACAGGTCTTCATCTGCCGTGAATTTACATTATACAGATGAAGTTTGAAGCAAATCGGTTAAATAAAAGAGTGTGATTTCAAAGCATTTTGAAAGTGACACACTTCCTGCTGCCAGTTGGTGGCGCTATAACTTTGACTCACAATAGTCATATCCATGTGATCGGCCTCTTACAACGAACAAACTGCTGAAGTTTCATCAAGATCAGTTAATGTATGCTGAAGTTATAACACACTTCCTGTTTCACGTTTCTCGCCATAATTTCGTTTCCTCGCCACGGCCAAAGCGTTCGAGATATCAAAAATCCCCTCGCAAACTTTCATCCTCAATGTCTTGACTTCATGCTGACCGAGTTTCGTGCCGTGTGTTTGAATTCTCTAGGAGGAGTATTTAAAAGTTTATTGTGTGTGTTTTACGAACAACCCTAAATAGCCGACTTCCTGTTGGGCTGGGGTAAAAAGTAAAAGTATGAAGTATATATGAAATGATGAGATCAACATGTGTACCGAGTTTCATATTATTACATGCAAGCGTGTTTGAATTATGGACCAAGTTTTTGGACCCCATTCCAGGGGGCGCTGTCGAGCCCCCCTGCCACGCCCGGGTTCCATCTTCATCCCGGCCCTGATGGCCGCGGGTTCTGACCCGTGTGCAAAGTTTCAAGAGTTTTTGAGCATGTTAAGGGCCCCAAAAGTGCCCATATAGTCGTATAAATAATAATAATAATAAATATATATATATATATAAATAGCTGCGAGCAGTCGATTGCGCCAAGCCGGTGGCACGCGCAATCCCGGTGCCTAGTACCTAGGCACCGGGATGGCGTGACCGCCGGCTTTAGCCCTCATCGCTGCTCGCAGCTATATTTATGTGTGTGTGTGTGTGTGTGTGTGTGTGTGTGTATATATATATATATATATATATATATAAAGCCGGTGGCACCGCCACCTTGGTGCCTTTAGGGTTATTCTGCACGACGTGCAAAAACGTAACCCCTGCTTTGGAATACATACTAGTATGTATTCCACAATTGGAATACATACTAACATACTAGTCAGAACTGAATAGTTGATATCTGAATGACAGATCACCATAGAAGTCACTGTAAAAAATGTGACTAGTAACAAAAGAATAGTTACTAGTCACCATTGAAATAAGTACTAGTGTCTAATGAATAAGTACTAGTATCTATTTAATAGGTACTAGCATCTAATGAATAAGTACTAGTAACTAATTAATAAGCATTGGTATGTAATGAATAAGGACTAGCATCTAATGAATAAGTACTAGTATCTAATAAATAAGGACTAGTGTCTAATGAATAAGTACTAGTATCTTTAAAAAGGTACTAGTACCTAAAGAATAAACACTAGTATCTAAAGAAAAGGCACTAGTATCTAAAGAATAAGCACTAGTAGCTAATGAATAAGTACTAGTACTTAATGGAATAGATACTAGTATCTAAAAAATAAGTACTAGTAGCATGAAAATAGAGACTAGTAGGTTAAAATGATTAAATGTTAAAACGGCTTGCCATACTCTATCTGTCGTTTCGACTAGTCACAATTACGTTACAGATATCTTAAATGATAATACAAACTATCCAAAATGTAATTACGACTAGAAAGATGTTGTTGATATCTACAATGTTAATTACGAATAGTCAAACTTAGCTTTTAAATGTTAAAAGGGCTTGCCATACAGAAGTGTAGGCTCAGAGAGACACTCAACATTTTCAAACCAAAATATCTGACTTTCTGTGGGTCCTAGCTCATGAGTGTAAATTAGAAAGTTGTCCGGCTTGAGGAGAATATATGAATATATGAAACGATGAGATCAACATGTGTACTGAGTTTCATATTATTACATGTTTGATTTATGGACCAAGTTTTTGGACCCCGTTCCAGGGGGCGCTGTCTAGCCCCCTTGCCACACCCGGGTACCATCTTCCCGGCTCTGATGGCTGTGGGATCTGACCTGTGTGCAAAGTTTCAAGAGTTTTCAAACCCATTAAGGGCCCCAAAAGCCGCTAAGAGACTCAAAATCATCAAAAAAAAGGAATGTTAAAGTTTGATGCGTTGCTATGGCAACATTATCTTAGATATTGAATAATGCTTTCACAGCTCTTCATCTGGCGTGTGTTTACATTATACAGATGAAGTTTGAAGCAAATCGGGTAAAAGTAAGAGTGTGATTTCAAAGCATTTTGAAAGTGAAACACTTTCTGCTGCCAGTTGGTGGCGCTATATATTTGACTCACAATAGTCACATCCATGTGATCGGCCTCTTACAACGAACACACTGCTGAAGTTTCATCAAGATCAGTTAATGTATGCAGAAGTTTTAACACACTTCCTTTTTGATTTATGGACCAAGTTAATTTAATTAATACACTAATTATATAAAACTATTGTCAATGCACTACAATTAAACAGGTTATATGCCTTTACTTATAAAAAAATAAAAATAAAAACTTATTTAAAAAATACCAGGCTTAAGAAATGTATTTACTTTAGCAGGCCAGACACACAGTGAAATGATTAAGCCCCCTCCCCCTACACACACACACAGACTGTGTGTCAAGAGACTCAAGAAAGACTCAGAAAGAGCATGATCATATTCAAACTACAATATCTGACTTTCTGTGGGTTTGAGCTTATTATTGTTAATTAGAAAGTTGTTTGGCTTGAATAGAACAATATACACGGCAAGTTTTGTAACTGTCAGTAAAACTAACCAAGTTATAACACACTTTATGTGTCCTTTTTTAGTCAAAAAAATTCGCCACGGCCAAACCGTTCGAGATATCACAAATCCGTCCGGAATTTAGCATCCTCAATGTCTTGACTTCATGCACACCGAGTTTGGTGGTGATTGGTAACAGCATGGGTTGTAATTTGATGTTTTTCTAGGACATGTATTTAAAAAAAAAAAACATAATTCCCGACTTCCGTTTGAACTGTCGTAAAACTTAGAGCACGAAAGTTGTTTGGCCTGATGTGATCTATAAGTGTACCGAGTTTCATATTAATCCATGCACGTGTGTTTGATTTATGGACAAATGTTCGAATCCCTAAAAGAATGCATCCTAAAAGAATGGTAAAGTTTGATGCGTCGCCACGGCAACAGTTTCAAAGATATCAAGAATCCATTCATAGGTCTTCATCTGCCGTGTATTTACATTATACAGATGAAGTTTGAAGCAAATCGGGTAAAAATAAGAGGGTGATTTCAAAGCATTTTGAAAGTGACACACTTCCTGCTGCCAGTTGGTGGCGCTATAACTTTGACTCACAATAGTCACATCCATGTGATCGTCCTCTTACAGCGAACGCACTGCTGAAGTTTCATCCAGATCAGTTAATGTATGCTGAAGTTATGACACACTTCCTGTTTCACGTTTCTCGCCATAGTTTCGTTTCCTCGCCACGGCCAAACCGTTCGAGATATCAAAAATCCCCACACAAACTTTCATCCTCAATGTCTTGACTTCACGCTGACCGAGTTTCGTCGAATTTGGATCAGAAGCTCTAGGAGGAGTATTTAAAAGTTCATTGCGTGTGTTTTACAAAAAAACCTCAATAGCCAACTTCCTGTTGGGCTGGGGTAAAAAGTAAGAACGCGAGGTATAGATGAAATTCTGCTATCGACATGTGTACCGAGTTTCATATTATTACATGCAAGTGTGTTTGAGTTATGGACCAGGTGTTCGGACCCCATTCCAGGGGGCGCTGACGAGCCGCCCTGCCACGCCCGGGTACCAGCTTCAGCCCGGCTCTGATGGCCGCGGGTTCTGACCCGTGTGCAAAGTTTCAAGAGTTTTCGAGCATGTTAAGGGCCCCAAAAGTGCCCGATAGTCGCTAGAAAAAGAAAAAAAAAAAAAAAAAAAAAAAAAAAAAAATAATAATCGGAAGGAAAACAATAGGGCTCTGCGCCCTTTCAGGGCTTGGGCCCTAAAAATAATTGGAAGGAAAACAATAGGGCTCTGCGCCCTTTCAGGGCTTGGGCCCTAATATCGGATAGGAGAACAATAGGGCTCTGCGCCCTTCAGGGCTTGGGCCCTAATAATAATAATAATAAAAATCAGTACAATTACAATAGGGTTTCAGCACTTCTGTGCTTGAACCCCTAATAATAATAATAATAATAATAATAATAATAATAATAATAATAATAATAATAATAATAATAATAATAATAATAATAAAATCAGTACAATTACAATAGGGTTTCAGCACTTCGTGCTTGAACCCCTAATAAAAATCAGTACAATTACAATAGGGTTTCAGCACTTCGTGCTTGAACCCCTAATAATAAAAATCAGTACAATTACAATAGGGTTTCAGCACTTCGTGCTTGAACCCCTAATTAAAGCTGCAAGCAGCATTTAGCGGGGTTCAAGCAGTTAAGGCCTTTAAGGCCTTTAAGCACAAAAGCATCAAAAGACATTAAGTTTTATGTAGCAAGCATTATTTACCATGATATTTTTATATTAAAAATATTTCAATAGGATTTTTCATGATTTACCATGTTCCAGTATGATTTACCATGAATCTAACATGATTTTCCATAGTTTACCTTGATATACCATGTTATAGGATGGTTTACCACAATATAGCAAGTGAAAAGACTATTAAAAAGATGAGTGGCCAGCAGAGTGCAGTAGAAGACCACTTATTGGCTCACTTATAATATGAATGCATGTTCTACCACATATTCATCATAAATTACCACATTGCTTGCATTGATGTGAAGTGTGATTACCAATGAACTGACACACTCTGACAAAATATGAATGTGTTATAATAGTGTAGCACCCTCTTCCCTCTCAATTATGACGTACTTGAGCTCTTAGGGCGGGTACTCGGGTTCGAACATTGTAGTCTCTCGACAAATTATAAGGGAAACTCTCTTAACACCCTATTTCCTCAACACCCTATTTCCTCAGTTAACTATAATCGGGAATTGTATGAGAATAAATTAACCCAAAAGAAAAATTCAATTTAACTTTCAAACAAACCAATCAGTAAGACTTGATGAAATCACTTCAAGTAAACGATTACAATGTTTATTAACAAAAAATATGAATTTAAATGGAAATAGAAAATTTGAAACAAAAAGGAAATAGATAAACAGTAGGCTTAAATTACAATTGACTGTCTATTTTAAAATTATCACAACAGGTTGGTTGGGATCCTAAAATTATACACAATCCCTCGGATTAATGTACTTTTAGAATTGAATATCAATCTAACTTACAGATGAAATGAATTAGACAGTTGAGTTTGACTCTTTTTACCCAATAATAAATCAAATGTCTCTCAATATGATTTTTACACTCTTTAAATGACGGCTAAATGAAACTTCCCTTTAACAGAAAATAAATAATAATAAATCAAACACCCCTCAGGAAAATCAACAGCGGTTATAATTTGACAGATAACGTTAATCACTTTAACTTTAGTGGGCCCACACACACACACGCAATCACTCTCACCCCTCGTTGCAGGCCTGTAATCGTTGCTCGAGTGCGTGTGGCCGCAAAACAAAAAATAATTGGCCGCTTCACTCCGAAGAGCCAAATAAATATTAAAGGTAATACCTCAACTCCGTAGTGAAGAGTTCTTCCTCATTAGGAAACTTTAATCACTCAGTTCTCACAGATATGCGTGTCCTGGCGATCCTCGCAAATCCCCGTTGCCAGGGGAACCCTGAACCTCTCGGTGATTCAGGGCGCTACCTGGATTCAGTCGCGGTCGTCCTTATCCCCGTAGTTCACGTTGATAATTTAAGTCCACTTTAAATACTCAATGTTAACTACAAACAAAATAGTCGCTCACTCGTCTGTGACTCACACAAGTGTTCTGACAAACAGAAAGTCAACTCAGCTTTCAGCTTACAGTCATCAAACCTTGCGAAACAAAACAAATGCTACTAAATCAATACTTTTCTAATACTTTCCATACTTTTCGCTGCTCAAAGAAATAAAATCAATCAATCCTATTCGGATTAATCGCGTTTCTTTCACACAAACATCGGCGCGCTTTTACACCCACCTTTCCCCTTCGCCTCGTCTCTTACTCTCCCTCTTTTTCCCTCCCCCTTCTCAAGAACCAATCAAACTTCACATTACGTTGATATCAGGTGGGCTTATTCAATAATTCACCAATGAATAACAGGCAAACACTAACTTGTTGGTAAAACCCACGTTTTTCACATGTGAATTACAACCGAACTATAATGCAAACGATGCTCTTAAAGGGGAAGATACCCAAAATATTATTATTAATGTCTTAACCACTTTTGTTTAACTTTGAGGAGAAATCCCAGGGTTACACTCTCCTCCCTCTAAAATTCTCATGTCCCCATGAGATTACTGGGGAAATCAAACTCAAATCTGTATTGTGGCCATTAAAGCTGAATTAGAGTTTACTCGGTTACACTTAGCACACTGAGCCAGTGGATGACACCAGAAGGTACCACACATGTTTCTACTCTCCCTAGAATTTCCAAGATGTATGACCATACCCTTGTACACAATAGATAAAGGTCTGTCTGAAGGCTTGCCGAGATTATCGTAGCTGAGTTTCATGACTGGTTTCATGGTTCTCCTTGGACGCTTGTCCGTAGATGATATCCCCACTGTTGGAAGGTTACTGCCCTGAACTTTCTCTTTTGGTAACTCCTCCACTTCCATTTCAGGGTCTGAATAGGAATTCTCTCTCTTCTTCTCTTTCAGACTTCCCTCAGACACATTGTCATTCAGAGTCCTACTTTCATCCACACGGTGCACCATTTTTTCACTAACAAGTTCAGGCAATAATGTGTGCAGTGGCTTGGTCTGTATTCCACCTGGGACTGGTTCATGGTAGCAAATATCATCATCGCTCTCAGAAGATGTTTCCACTCTGTTGGATTCATCTGTAGTAGCTACTCTTTCTCTTAACTGTTTTTTCTTCACAGTTTGGGCTCTAGTTACTGGAGGTCTTATGTCTTCTCCCCCACTTGAAGCAGGAATCCTCACACTGTCTCCGATCGGCAACAGATGATCTCGGTGGAGAGTCCTCACCCTTCCAGTTCCTGTCTCTGGTCTTAGCTTATATATACAGGTAAGTTCCTTAACCTTTCCACTACAATGTAAGGCACAGAATTCCACCTGTCCTCCAATTTATGCTTTCCTGTTTGAGCCAGGTTTCGAATGAAAACACGATCTCCCTTTTCCAGCATTTGAGGTTTCACTCTCTTGTCATAATATTGTTTATTCCTTTGATGATTTTTCAAAGAAGTCTCCTCAGCCAATTGGTAAGCTTCTTGAAGTTCATGTCTCATTGTTTCCACATACTGCTGATAGGTAGCTTCATTATCTCCATCAGGTGAAGTGCCATTTAAGCAAAGATCCACAGGTAGGCGGGCCTCCCGTCCAAACAAGAGATAGTACGGTGAGTAACCAGTCGCTTCGTTCTTGGTGCAGTTATAAGCATGCACCAGCTGGCTAATATGTTGGCTCCATTTTGCTTTCTTGGCAGGATCAAGGGTGCCCAACATTGAAAGAAGGGTGCGATTGAATCGCTCAGGTTGAGGATCACCCTGCGGATGGTAAGGTGAAGTACGGGATTTTGGATTCCCAACATCCCCAGAAGCTCTTTAATGAGACGGCTTTCAAAGTCTCGGCCTTGATCAGAATGTATTCGTGCAGGCAACCCATAGTGCACAAAATATTTCTCACACAAAATCTTGGCCACAGTCACAGCTCTTTGGTCCTTAGATGGGAAGGCTTGAGCATAACGTGTAAAATGATCCGTTATGACCAGGACATTTGCAATCCCTTTTGAATCAGGTTCTATGGAGAGGAAATCCATACATACAAGGTCTAAGGGCCCACTGCTGGTGATGCGATTCAGCGGGGATGACCTCTGCGGCAAAGTTTTCCTGGCCACACACCTTCCACAAGTCTTTACATACTGCTCAATGTCCTGGTTCATTTTAGGCCAGTAGAACCTATCTCTTAGCAGTTCAACAGTCCGCTCCACCCCCAAGTGTCCAGCATCATCATGCAAGGATTTCATTACCTGAAGACGGAACTTCTCAGGTAAAACCATTTGCCATCTTTCTTTTCCATCTTGGTCAGTGGTTACTCTATGGAGAAGATTGTCTCTGATGGTTAATTTTTTGCTTTGTCGTTGTAACAGTGCCACTGCTGGATTTGAACTTTTGGGCATGCTAAGCACTTTGTTTGTAGCCACTTCTTTTTTTACTGGAGCAATGATGGGGTCTTGGTCCTGAGCTGACCTTAGATCTTCGTTTGTCCACCACTCCATTTGACCAGTTCCAAGTTGTGCAGGACAAGCATACATTGTTGGTATACTTTGAGGAGGCACACAGAGTTGGTCGATCAACCTTGAAGGAGACTCATCACTTAGAGACGAGCTGGTTAGCTGACATACAGCCTTCACTGCTGTTTGAGGTATCTCTTCCCACTCATCAGATTCCTTGCTGGCAGGATATCGAGACAATACGTCCGCATCCACATTTTGTTTCCCTGGCTTGTATTGTAAGCTAAAATCATAAGTGGCTAATGCGGCAAGCCATCGATGTCCAGTGGCATTCAACTTGGCACTTGTCAGGATGTAGGTGAGTGGGTTATTATCAGTTCTCACAACGAACTTGACGCCATACAAGTAATCATGGAACTTATCGACTATTGCCCACTTGAGTGCCAGGAACTCCAGTTGGTGTGTTGGATACCGCTGCTCAGTAGAACTCAACTTTCGGCTTGCATAAGCCACGGGACGCAACCCCTCCGGGTATTCTTGATTCAGGACAGCACCCAAACCATTCGCACTAGCATCCACATGAAGCACATAAGGCTTAGTAGAATCCGCAAAAGCCAAGACTGGGGCATTTGTAAGGCAGTGAACAATCTTCCTGAATGCCTCTGTACATGTCTGATTCCAGCGGTCACCAAAGGGTTCAGCCTCCTTGAAATACTTCCCTGTCGAAGTGGCATCTCGTTTCCCTTTTACTGGTGGATAACCTTTTGTGAGGTCTGTCAGTGGTCTCACAATTGCTGAATAATTCTTAATAAAGCGCCGGTAAACCCGCAAAATCCTAAAAAGGACCGCAGGGACTTGAGATCAGTCGGCATCTTCCAACGGGTGACTGCTTCCACCTTCTCTGGGTCTGGGGCAATTCCGGAAGCAGAAACAATATGTCCAACGTACTTGACTTCCTCTTGACAGAACTGGCATTTGTCTATGGACACTTTTAACCCGAACTCCTCAAGACGGCCAAGCACTTTGAACAGTCTCTCCTCGTGTTCTTCCAGCGTACGACTCGAAAATAATCAAGTCGTCCAGATAGACAATAACCTGCAGTAAATGCATGTCTCCTACTACCTTTTCCATTAGCCGCTGGAACGTCGCGGAGCTCCAGTAACTCCCTGAGGCATGCGCTCAAACTGGTAAAACCCCAACGGACATATGAATGCAGTTTTTTCCTTGCTCTCCTCTGCCATCTCCACCTGATAGTAACCACTTCGCAAGTCCAATACTGTAAACCATCTACTACCAGACAAACAATCCAACACCTCATCTATCCTCGGGGTTGTATACTGGTCAGGGATAGTTCGACTGTTGAGTGTCCGATAGTCAATGCACATCCTCACACTTCCATTTTTCTTCCTTGCGATCACTATGGGAGAGGCGTAGGGACTTCGAGACTCTTTTATTATGCCCGCGGCCAGCAGGTCCTTTATGTGTCGACGCACATCATCAATGTCGGCAGGAGTTATACGACGGGATCTCTCCCTGAATGGTCTGGGGTCATTTAACTGAATGTGATGCGTTACACCCTTTGCCAATCCCACGTCCCACTCCTTCAGTGAGAACACATTGCTCCTTTCCGACAACTTTTGCCGTAACCTCTTTTCCCATTCAAAAGGAATGCCAGATTTGCCAAAGTTAAACAAGTCTGGGTCAATCCTTCGATTTGCTTCTCTCTCTACAAGTCTCGGTGACTGTATCAGTTGGAAACATGTGAGCAAGGACAGTGCCAGGTGGTACAGCGACCTCCTTAGATGTTTCATTATGCAAAGGCAGCTGAAAGGTGTCCATGTTTATAGCTGAGGAAGACAGCACCACAGGGGGAATGAATAGTCCTGCAGGTAATTGGTCATCAGCCGTGGCTTCAACCACAAAAATGTCCTTCTTCAATGGTTTTTCATACTCCATCTTACAGTCCGCATATACCTCACCTCTCGGAGGAACAATAAGAGCACGGGGCCCCACCCATTTGACTCTTGCTTCAGGCTGTTCAGTTAAGCCAACATCAGAAATGTTGGTCTGGATCCTCAAGGACTGCAACACATGAGGAGTGTTAAGGTCTCCACTCAATGCAGCCAATCTTCCAAAGAAACTGGAATTCGTTCCTATTATCACAGGGACTTGCTGGAACCCTTGGGGATCAGGACAAACCAAAGCTAAAATGGAGATAGACTCTTCCACTCCAGTAAGGGAAACAGGAAATGAAGCATCAATCACTATGTACCCCTTGTACGGGTAGCTGGAGGAGCTCAATCCCCAAATTGAAAGTCCATGCAGAGGCTGTAGAGGCACATCAGATAGGTATTTGGAATACCATGAGTCAAAAACAATTGTTACCTGAGACCCACTGTCCAGCAGTGCTTTGCATGGATATCCATTTATCCTCACTGACACAGTGGATGAGGGACCTACCAGTCCTTTTGGAAGACAGTTCGCTCCTGAGACGTCAACCTGACTTCTTGCAGAATAACAATCATGATTCCCAACCTTAGAACTGTCTCCTGAGGCGTCATTCCTTCCACTCTTCGCCTTCCTTAACGAACGGACCAGTTTCTGAATAACCAAAGGAAGATTTTCAGGAGCTTTACATTTTGGGGCAATGTGCCCATCTTCCCCACACCGGTAACAGAAGAAATCCTCCCTATCAGTGGAAGATCTGGTCCTTGACTGAACATTTGGTTGCTGTGGCTGAGCATGGTCTAATGGCAAACCATAGCCTACTTTCATCACTCCTAACTTCTGCTGCAGCTGTTGTATTTGTTGTTTCAGGGCTTCGACTTCATCTGATGGTGTCTCCACACTTCTCTAGTAGGCTTAACTTTTGACTCCATCATACTGGGAGCATTTGAAATTTTTGGAGATTCATCACATAATCGGGATTTTAAGGCCTGGATTTCTGCTCTTAACTCGCTTACAACTGCAAAGCTGAGGTTTTGTTCCTGACTCTGACTCTGGACTGCCTTTACAGTAGCTCTGATTTTCCGTCTGGCGGCTTCACTCTCTTCTGCTTCTCTGATCTCATTTAACAGAGCTAAGAAGGTAGGTGGTTGAGTTTTTCTTTCTCGCAGCCTTAACTGTAGAAGCATCAGGTCTGACTCTACTGCTCCTCTTATCAATTGCTCTACTCTCACTCTATCCACCATCTGTGGGGACAGTCCACCTTTTTGTACCACTTTGGTCAGTGATTTCTCTACTCTCCGGAGGAAATCAGACAGTGCTTCACCATGACATTGGCGGAGAAGACGGAAAGCAAAGTACAAATCTTCGCCTGATTCAGAGGTTTCGAAAGTACTTTCTAAAGCTTCTAGATACTGTAGCGCATTAGCTTCAGGACTAGAAAATCTCACGGCTTTGACAATATCAAGAGCAGGCCCCTTTAGCTCTCCACAATTCTTCTTCTCTCTCTTTCTCAGAACATTCACACTCTGAGATCATCATGCGAGCTTGGTCCATCCAGTTCTCCATATTTTCTTCTCCTGTCGGTGTTGGAACAGAACCAGAAAAAGTACGCAGCCGTCTATATGCACTGCTGTCTGTGGTTTGTCTGCCTGTTTTGTCCAACAGGTCCCCCACAGCCCGAATGATCGACTCAGGAGAACTTGCACTGTGACCGGAAGGAGAAACTAAGGATTGTAAATCCTTCATGGACTTCCCTTCGTTAGCAAGGAACGTTGCCAGCTTTTCTGCAAACTCTGACGGAGATGGGTCACCCCCCTGAACTATGACCACTCTCCAGGGATCTCCCCCTCATCAGCCTGCAATACTGGTGGGAGCAGTCAATGTGTTAACAACTTCCCGACACTCACATAATACTTTCAAAGTATCGGGGTTAACACCAGCTTTAGTAGCTCTTACTCGTACTCTTCCCTAAGCTTTCACTGTTTGAGCTACATCCTCTATATAGGCCACGTCAGCATCAGCGGGAACCCCTACCAGCAAAAGGGCATGCGTTTCATCCAAGACAGCTTCTTTACACCATGAGGTCAGTTCTGCTCGAAGCTCAGGGTTTCCACTCAAATCCATCACCACAAGAAAGGATAGAACAGTACTAGGTTAATATAATGACGGAGTTTAAGTTATCTATAACTAGGGTGAAAGAAAAGAAAATTCCCTGTGACGGGCCACCACTTTATGTAGCACCCTCTTCCCTCTCAATTATGACGTACTTGAGCTCTTAGGGCGGGTACTCGGGTTCTAACATTGTAGTCTCTCAACAAATTATAAGGGAAACTCTCTTAACACCCTATTTCCTCAACACCCTATTTCCTCAGTTAACTATAATCGGGAATTGTATGAGAATAAATTAACCCAAAAGAAAATTTCAATTTAACTTTCAAACAAACCAATCAGTAAGACTTGATGAAATCACTTCAAGTAAACGATTACAATGTTTATTAACAAAAAATATGAATTTAAATGGAAATAGAAAATTTGAAACAAAAAGGAAATAGATAAACAGTAGGCTTAAATTACAATTGACTGTCTATTTTAAAATTATCACAACAGGTCGGTTGGGATCCTAAAATTATACACAATCCCTCGGATTAATGTACTTTTAGAATTGAATATCAATCTAACTTACAGATGAAATGAATTAGACAGTTGAGTTTGACTCTTTTTACCCAATAATAAATCAAATGTCTCTCAATATGATTTTTACACTCTTTAAATGACGGCTAAATGAAACTTCCCTTTAACAGAAAATAAATAATAATAAATCAAACACCCCTCAGGAAAATCAACAGCGGTTATAATTTGACAGATAACGTTAATCACTTTAACTTTAGTGGGCCCACACACACACACGCAATCACTCTCATCCCTCGTTGCAGGCCTGTAATCGTTGCTCGAGTGCGTTGTGGCCGCAAAACAAAAAATAATTGGCCGCTTCACTCCGAAGAGCCAAATAAATATTAAAGGTAATACCTCAACTCCGTAGTGAAGAGTTCTTCCTCATTAGGAAACTTTAATCACTCAGTTCTCACAGATATGCGTGTCCTGGCGATCCTCGCAAATCCCCGTTGCCAGGGGAACCCTGAACCTCTCGGTGATTCAGGGCGCTACCTGGATTCAGTCGCGGTCGTCCTTATCCCCGTAGTTCACGTTGATAATTTAAGTCCACTTTAAATACTCAATGTTAACTACAAACAAAATAGTCGCTCACTCGTCTGGGACTCACACAAGTGTTCTGACAAACAGAAAGTCAACTCAGCTTTCAGCTTACAGTCATCAAACCTTGCGAAACAAAACAAATGCTACTAAATCAATACTTTTCTAATACTTTCCATACTTTTCGCTGCTCAAAGAAATAAAATCAATCAATCCTATTCGGATTAATCGCGTTTCTTTCACACAAACATCGGCGCGCTTTTACACCCACCTTTCCCCTTCGCCTCGTCTCTTACTCTCCTCTTTTTCCCTCCCCCCTTCTCAAGAACCAATCAAACTTCACATTACGTTGATATCAGGTGGGCTTATTCAATAATTCACCAATGAATAACAGGCAAACACTAACTTGTTGGTAAAACCCACGTTTTTCACATGTGAATTACAACCGAACTATAATGCAAACGATGCTCTTAAAGGGGAAGATACCCAAAATATTATTATTAATGTCTTAACCACTTTTGTTTAACTTTGAGGAGAAATCCCAGGGTTACAATAGTAATTGAAAAGATTTCCTTTCTAATCTCTTTCAACTCCATTTCGCTTTTTCAATGAGACTCTGCCACTTTACCATGCACGACTCACCTGTTGCCTATAAATTGATTGTGAACCCTTTGGCTCATTCTTTACACTCTTTACTGGCACTCTGATGCATAACTGTGTGTGTGTCTTCATGAATTACGTGAGTCCATCTATCAATTTGATTGTGTTTATATTTTTTATGCCTTTTTATGATTTATTGTCACTGACAGCCTGTGCACTGCTAATTGATTAATTTGTTTGCCAAACATGTGCCCTGACCCATGTGGAAAGATTGTTTGTTTGAATGATGTTTTACAGCCTGTTTTATTGTGATTAGTACTCACATCTTTGATTAGTACTCACATCGAAAATTACAGATTTACCATGTTCCTATAGATTTACAATAGTGATTTACCACTTGGATGGTTTACCAATGACTATTAGTAAGTAGAGTGACCAGCAGATGGCAGTTGAAGACAACTTATTTATTGTGAAAATCTGTTTTATGCAATATGAGCATTTCACATATTTCTTTGCAATGTAATAATATAAAATTAATAAAGAAAATGCTTAAAGCATTTGTTTGTTAGCCAATGCTGAAAGCTGATAAAGAGATTAAAAATGTCTAATGCTGCTGCTTTAACAGTGCTGTTAAAGCCTTCTTATACAATATGCCATGTTTTTCATATTTAATCTACACATACTCATTCTACAGACATTTTGAACAATGACTAAACAGCAGAGGGCAGTAAAACACCACTCACTGGTTTAATAGACCATCATATTGATATCATCTTCACCTTTTTAACTGTTATATAGGCATATTTTGTCCAATCTGTCTGAAAATGTTCATGATTATTTGATGTCACATGTTGTGATTTGTTTTTAAGAAGATTTGATCATTCATTGAAGATCAATGCTTTCAGGGACACTGAAAGTGTAATAATAGATGGCTTTAACACAGTACATGTTTAAGCCATCCTATTATAGCCATCCACATGAAGTAGTTCAACTTTTTCTTACAATTATTGATCTAGAGAGTCCAGAAAATTGTACTGCACTGGTTTTAACATTATGATATGATCAGAGATGTACACACACACCTTTGGGATAGAATGAGTGTTTGTAGATTACAGATGTGAATCCAATGTGACAGTTGTCATAGGACTTTTTGACTAAATGTGATTGTAAATGTTAAATTGGTGAATTGATAGTCATAATATGAATTGTACATGACAAATGACTATTTTGAACAGCAGGGGGCAGTAAAACTCCACTTATTGGCTTAATAGACCATCATGTTCATATAATTTTGACCTTTTTAACTGTTATATAGGCATATTTTGTCCAATCTGTCTGAAAATGTTCATGATTATTTATACTAATGTGCCACATGTTCTCACTTGTTTTTAACAAGATCTTAGCATTCGTTGAAGAAAAAGAGGCTTTTGAGGACACTCAGTCAAGGTCACAAATTGAAGTGACCCTATTATAGCCATCAGAATGTAGAAGTTTAACCTTTTCTAATAATTATTGCTCTAGAGAGTCCAGATAACTGTACTGCACTGGTTTTGAACGTTAAGATATGAAAATTAGATGATCTTAGATGGAACACACCATTCACAGTCAGCAATGGCAATTTACCATAGGGAATACATTGTTTTTAACATTTTTAACAGTTATAGCGCCACCTATACTCCGATCTCCATGAAACTTTGCATGCTTGTTAATGATGTCATGACACATATGCTCATCAATTTTTGTGAAGTTCTGAGTTTTCCTTTAGGATTTATAGGCTTTTGGGTGCATTTTTTCACGCCCCCTTTTGTAAATTACCATGCTATAGCAAAACAAATGACAAAGTTAAACTTTTTTTTGATAATTATTGATCTAGAGAGTCTAAAGAATTGTCCTAGACTGGTCTAGTTCCAATCGGGCAAAAAACCAGGGACTAGTTCGCAAAAGTAGGTTTTTCACATATTCGTGAATATTTAATGAACGATTTGATTGACAGCAATGGTTCTTGAGGCAAAGTTGTTCATCAAGAGGAGATCTATCCAATGATATGCATATTGTGGGGATATGTGCAACACCACGTGATTACAGAGCCATAAAACTCGTTAGCGCCAACTAGTGGCCGATTTCTTTCAAAATTCTTACAGACCTCTAGGGCCATGAGTCGAACATGCCCAACGAGTTTCGTTCCGATTCGGACTTTCGTTAACCTTGTCCCATAGGTGCTCAAACTTCATTGGCCAATGGCGGCCATGTTTTTTGAGATACGCCAATGTCCTCTTACACGTACATGGGGCCTTGGTCCAAGACACTGCATACCAATTTTCAAGTCAATCGGACTAACGTTCAGGTGGTAATATGTTTTTTTCATGTTATAGCGCCACCTAGTGTTCAATCGTCGCGATTTTTTTACTATGACCTCAAATTGAACTCATACACATGTGTACCGAGTTTGGTGAAGATAGCTCGTTTACTTCTCGAGTTATAGCCATTTTAGTAAAATAGGCTCCTCCCACAACGTTTATTTTGCGCCCCCTAACAACCGGAAATAGAAATTTCCACATTTTTTTGATAATTATTGATCTTCAGACTCCAGAGAACATTTCTGCACTGGTTTGGTTCCGATTCGGGCAAAAAACCAGGGACTAGTTCGCAAAAGTAGTTTTTCGACAAAATTCAAAATGGCGGAAAATCTATCATGGCGGAAATGAAATCGGAGATATACGTTTTTTTCGTCAGGTGAAGAGCTTTCCAATGATATAAGACACTTGAGTGTACGACTTACGGTCTGAGGAGTTATGAGCCGTTTCGCGCAATTGGTTATTATAGCGCCACCTATGGGCCAATCGGGCTCATAATTTGATAACCTCTCCTCGATTTTTGTACTACCAGTTGACAAAGTTTCAGAGCTCCAGCACTTACGGTTTGGTCTGCACGATGCGTTTTAGGGGAGAATAATAATAATAATAATAATAATAATAATAATAAAAATCAGTACAATTACAATAGGGTTTCAGCACTTCGTGCTTGAACCCCATAATAATAATAATAATAATAATAATAATAAAAATCAGTACAATTACAATAGGGTTTCAGCACTTCGTGCTTGAACCCCTAATAACAAGCAGCATTTATCGGGGTTCAAGCAGTTAAGGTCTTTAAGGACAACAATCATCAAAAGACATTAATTTATTTTAGTAAGACCATTTACAGTCAGTACTGAAAATTTACCATAGCGCCACCTATTGTCCGATCTCCACAAAACTTTGCATGCCTGTTAATGACGTTATCGCACATATGCTCACCAATTTTCGTGAAGTTCAGAGTTTTTGTTTATGATTTATAGGCTTTTTAATTAATTTAGCCACGCCCATTATTTAAATGAGACGGTTCTGGCCAACCAAATGCAAAAGTTCAACTTTTTTTTGATAATTATTGATCTGGAGAGTCCAGAGAATTGTCCAAGACTGGTCTGGTTCCGATCATTCAAAAAACCAGGGACTAGTTCGCAAAAGTAGGTTTTTAACATATTCATGAATATTTAATGAACGATTTGATTGACAGCAATGGTTCTATAGACAAAGTTGTTCAGCAAGAGGAGATCTATCAAACGATATATATATTGTGGGGATGTGTCCAACGCCACGTGATTACAGAGCCATAAAACTCGTTAGCGCCAACTAGTGGCCGATTTCTTTCAAAATTCTTACAGACCTCTAGGGCCATGAGCTGAACATGCCCATCGAGTTTCGTTTCGATCGGCCTTCGTTAACCTTGTTTCATGGGTGCTCAAACTTCATTGGCCGATGGCGGCCATGTTTTTTGAGATACGCCAATGTCCTCTTACATACACATGGGTCCTTGCTCCAAGACACTGCATACCAAGTTTCAAGTCAATCGGACTAACAGTCAGGTGGTTATATTTTTTTTTCATGTTATAGCGCCACCTAGTGTTCAATCGTCGCGATTTTTTTAATATGACCTCAAATTGAACTCGAACACATGTGTACCGAGTTTGGTGAAGATATCTCATTTACTTCTCGAGTTATAGCCATTTTAGTAAAATAGGCTCCTCCCACAACGTTTATTTTGTGCCCCCTAGCGACCTCGAATCCAAATTTCAAATTTTTTTCGATAATTATTGATCTTCAGACTCCAGAGAACATTTCTGCACTGGTTTGGTTCCGATTCGGGCAAAAAACCAGGGACTAGTTTGCAAAAGTAGGTTTTAAAGAAAATTCAAAGTGGCGGACAAATTTGCATAAAAATTAAAAATCCGAGATATACGTTTTGTCCTTCAGGCGTCCAGCTTTCCAAGGATATAAGACACTTGAGTCTACGACTTACGGTTTAGGAGTTATGAGCAGTTTCGCGCAATTGATTATTATAGCGCCACCTATGGGCCAATCGGGCTCATAATTTGATAACCTCTCCTCGATTTTTGTACTACCATCTGACAAAGTTTCAGAGCTCTAGCACTTACGGTTTGGTCTGCACGATCAGTTTTAGGGGAGAAAAATAATAATAATAATAATAATAATTAAAGCTGCAAGCAGCATTTATCGGGGTTCAAGCAGTTAAGGTCTTTAAGGACAACAATCATCAAAAGACATTAATTTATTTTAGTAAGACCATTTACAGTCAGTACTGAAAATTTACCATAGAGAATACATGGTTTTTAAGATTTTTGACAGTTATAGCGCCACCTATTGTCCGATCTCCACAAAACTTTGCATGCCTGTTAATGATGTTATCGCACATATGCTCACCAATTTTCGTGAAGTTCAGAGTTTTTGTTTATGATTTATAGGCTTTTTAATTAATTTAGCCACGCCCATTATTTAAATGAGACTGTTCTGGCCAACCAAATGCAAAAGTTCAACTTTTTTTTGATAATTATTGATCTGGAGAGTCCAGAGAATTGTCCAAGACTGGTCTGGTTCCGATCAATCAAAAAACCAGGGACTAGTTCGCAAAAGTAGGTTTTTAACATATTCATGAATATTTAATGAACGATTTGATTGACAGCAATGGTTCTATAGACAAAGTTGTTCAGCAAGAGGAGATCTATCAAACGATATATATATTGTGGGCATGTGTCCAACGCCACGTGATTACAGAGCCATAAAACTCGTTAGCGCCAACTAGTGGCCGATTTCTTTCAAAATTCTTACAGACCTCTAGGGCCATGAGTTGAACATGCCCATCGAGTTTCGTTTCGATCGGCCTTCGTTAACCTTGTTTCATGGGTGCTCAAACTTCATTGGCCGATGGCGGCCATGTTTTTTGAGATACGCCAATGTCCTCTTATATATACATGGGTCCTTGCTCCAAGACACTGCATACCAATTTTCAAGTCAATCGGACTAACGGTCAGGTGGTTATATGTTTTTTTCATGTTATAGCGCCACCTAGTGTTCAATCGTCGCGATTTTTTTAATATGACCTCAAATTGAACTCGAACACATGTGTACCGAGTTTGGTGAAGATATCTCATTTACTTCTCGAGTTATAGCCATTTTAGTAAAATAGGCTCCTCCCACAACGTTTATTTTGCGCCCCCTAGCGACCTCGAATCCAAATTTCAAATTTTTTTCGATAATTATTGATCTTCAGACTCCAGAGAACATTTCTGCACTGGTTTGGTTCCAATTGGGCAAAAAACCAGGGACTAGTTTGCAAAAGTAGGTTTTAAAGAAAATTCAAAATGGCGGACAAATTTGCATAAAAATTAAAAATCCGAGATATACGTTTTGTCCTTCAGGCGTCCAGCTTTCCAAGGATATAAGACACTTGAGTCTACGACTTACGGTTTAGGAGTTATGAGCAGTTTCGCGCAATTGATTATTATAGTGCCACCTATGGGCCAATCGGGCTCATAATTTGATAACCTCTCCTCGATTTTTGTACTACCATCTGACAAAGTTTCAGAGCTCTAGCACTTACGGTTTGGTCTGCACGATCAGTTTTAGGGGAGAAAAATAATAATAATAATAATAATAATTAAAGCTGCAAGCAGCATTTATCGGGGTTCAAGCAGTTAAGGTCTTTAAGGACAACAATCATCAAAAGACATTAATTTATTTTAGTAAGACCATTTACAGTCAGTACTGAAAATTTACCATAGAGAATACATGGTTTTTAAGATTTTTGACAGTTATAGCGCCACCTATTGTCCGATCTCCACAAAACTTTGCATGCCTGTTAATGATGTTATCGCACATATGCTCACCAATTTTCGTGAAGTTCAGAGTTTTTGTTTATGATTTATAGGCTTTTTAATTAATTTAGCCACGCCCATTATTTAAATGAGACTGTTCTGGCCAACCAAATGCAAAAGTTCAACTTTTTTTTGATAATTATTGATCTGGAGAGTCCAGAGAATTGTCCAAGACTGGTCTGGTTCCGATCAATCAAAAAACCAGGGACTAGTTCGCAAAAGTAGGTTTTTAACATATTCATGAATATTTAATGAACGATTTGATTGACAGCAATGGTTCTATAGACAAAGTTGTTCAGCAAGAGGAGATCTATCAAACGATATATATATTGTGGGCATGTGTCCAACGCCACGTGATTACAGAGCCATAAAACTCGTTAGCGCCAACTAGTGGCCGATTTCTTTCAAAATTCTTACAGACCTCTAGGGCCATGAGTTGAACATGCCCATCGAGTTTCGTTTCGATCGGCCTTCGTTAACCTTGTTTCATGGGTGCTCAAACTTCATTGGCCGATGGCGGCCATGTTTTTTGAGATACGCCAATGTCCTCTTATATATACATGGGTCCTTGCTCCAAGACACTGCATACCAATTTTCAAGTCAATCGGACTAACGGTCAGGTGGTTATATGTTTTTTTCATGTTATAGCGCCACCTAGTGTTCAATCGTCGCGATTTTTTTAATATGACCTCAAATTGAACTCGAACACATGTGTACCGAGTTTGGTGAAGATATCTCATTTACTTCTCGAGTTATAGCCATTTTAGTAAAATAGGCTCCTCCCACAACGTTTATTTTGCGCCCCCTAGCGACCTCGAATCCAAATTTCAAAAATTTTTCGATAATTATTGATCTTCAGACTCCAGAGAACATTTCTGCACTGGTTTGGTTCCGATCGGGCAAAAAACCAGGGACTAGTTTGCAAAAGTAGGTTTTAAAGAAAATTCAAAATGGCGGACAAATTTGCATAAAAATTAAAAATCCGAGATATAAGTTTTGTCCTTCAGGCGTCCAGCTTTCCAAGGATATAAGACACTTGAGTCTACGACTTACGGTTTAGGATTTATGAGCAGTTTCGCGCAATTGATTATTATAGCGCCACCACTTACGGTTTGTGGAGAGCTCTAGCACTTACGGTTTGGTCTGCACGATCAGTTTTAGGGGAGAAAATAATAATAATAATAATAATAATAATAATAATCCTTACAAAAACAATAGGGTTTCAGCACTTCGTGCTTGAACCCCTAATAATTAAAGCTGCAAGCAGCATTTAGCGGGGTTCAAGCAGTTAAGGCCTTTAAGCACAAAAGCATCAAAAGCATTCAGTTTTATTCAACATACATTTATCCACTGATATAATATATGGAAAACACCATTTACAGCCAATACCGGCAATTTACCATTGGAAATGCATGGTTTTAAAGCTTTTTAACAGTTATAGCACCATCTATGGTCCAATCTCCATGAAACTGTGCATGCTTCTTTGGCATGTTATCAGACATATGCTCATCACTTTTTGTGAAGTTATGAGTTTTCCTTTAGGATTTATAGGCTTTTGGGTGCATTTTGTTCCGCCCCTTTTGTACATGACCCTGTTACAGCCAATCAAATGCAAAACATTCCACTCTGGAGAGTCCAGAGAATAGGCCTAGACTGGTTTGGTTCCAATCAGACGAAAAACCAGGGACTAGTTTGCAAAAGTAGGTTTTCAACATATTCAACATAACAATTTTTCAAGTCAATCGGACTAACGGTCAGGTGGTCATAGCTCTTTTTATGTGTTTTTTTATGTTATAGTGCCAATTAGTGTTTGATTGTCACTGTTTTTTACTGTGACCTCAGATTGAACCCATACATATGTGTATCGAGCTTGGTGCAGATATCTCATTTACTTCTGGAGTTACTCATTACTTCTAATGAGTCTGTACAAATTGCATAATATGCGTTTACAAAATAAAATAAAAAAACACAAAAATGCATTGCATGTCTTTGCACACATGTTCTGTAGATCTGCGATTTATAGTTACGTCTTCCGATGGCTCATTGACGGATCCATGGACTTATCATGTTCTGTGCACTGTGACCCCAGCGTGTGTCACATGTTATGACATCAAATGCTGCGTCATTTGACCATGCGTTGTAGTCCCATTTGACTCCTATCTGCTGTTCCTTCTAATCGTTATTATCTTTTTACCATTGCTTCATTCTATCAATTTTTTTCTCGTTTATACACTCGCAAATACAAGCACATTCACACACACAAACACAAATTTATTTATTTTATATTTATTTTATTATTAATTGTTCTGACAGGGTCTATTTATTTTATATTCTAACCAATTCAATGTTCAATCAATATACAAAAGCAAAATGTTATCTGTTTGACCACAAATGTAATTGAATATTTTACATGGCATTTTTATCTCCTTTTTTGAATGAGTGTAAAAAATGAGTTTATCTTAAAAACAAATTTATGTAAACAGTTCAAATCAATTCTGTATAGTTTTTATGGTTGACATTTATCTTGTTTTTGTATTGAATAAAAATGTTTTTTTTTTACATTTTTTATTTATTTTTTGTTTATTGCACTTTTGAGATATTTATCTACTTTCTATTGATTATTTACAAACATAGCATTCAAATTGGGACAGTAAGGATTGTTTTGATGTATGGCATTTGAAAATGCTCAAAAGAATGACAGCACAGCATGTAAAAATATTAAGATACACTCTAGTGGAATTGTTCGATGGCAGGTCATAAAGGGTTAATAATATATTATTTATCATAAATATTATTTCATAATAAATAGCTTTGAGCATTTGTTTTTTAGCCAATGCTAAAAATTGTTTAAAAAGATTAAAAAAGTAATGCTGTTGCTCTCTCTAGTGGACAAAATTGGTTCTACATTTAACTGTTAAAATGACAGGAAATTCGTTTTTTAACTTGTATCTCGGGAATGAGAAACTGAAAAAATCTGAAACTCAGACCTTAGATAGTGTTCAATGAGCCCTCTTGAACACCCATCCTGGTGCAGAGTAATTTAGCCCGGAGATGTCAGTTGAAATGCTTATCTTTGTCGGCTTATATCTTGGGAATGCCTGGGTTAAATAACAACATACTCAAATCGAAGCTAGATGAAGACGGGCCCTTTCCAACAAGCTATGCCACAAGGACCTAGGTGGTCTAGGTCGGGAGTTACAGGCGTTCAAAGTCGGGGGTCTCGCGGATTCGCGATCCGCGGGGGTGGCTCCCGAGCCCCGCGACGCTAGATTTCGATCAAGAGCCCGGAGAGGACCTTACCATAAAATTTTGAGCGCTCAGCGACTTTTCGTTTTTGAGTTATAAGTGAATTTCTTTTCAAGGGTGTGGCTAAAGGTTTCACTTTCGTTTCAACGTGGATTTCAATGTGATTAGTAATATAGTAAAGCTATTCACCATTAATAGCAATTAGGTGAAGAGTCAGAACAAACTGAAGTGATAAACTCTGACAAAATATGATCATATTATAATAGTGTTATTTAAAGGATTTAGTGGATTTAGATTTTAGTGTCCATGTCAAAAGACTATTGATAAGAAAATGACCAGCAGAGGACAGTAGAAGACCACTTATTGGATCACTTTATTTCTTTATTTCAGTAATATTAAGCAAACCAGTTTTTTCATGTTAATTCCATACAATGCATGATTACATGCACACACACACACGTTTGGGATATTGCTTTGTAATCTAATGATATAAAACTATGTTAAAACCAGTGACAACAGTGGTATTACATAGTACAATGACTGTGTAGATTACAGAATTTCAACTTCAGGGACTTTTTTGAACAGCAGAGGGCAGTAAAACACCACTTATTGGCTTAATAGACCATCAAATTGCTATAATTTTCACGTTTTTAACTGTTATATAGGCATATTTTGTCCGATCTTTCTGAAAATGTTCATGATTATTTAATATCACATGTTCTGACTTGTTTATTGAAGAGATCAATGCTTTCAGGGACACTGAAAGTGTAATAAGAGATGGCTTCAACACAGTACATGTTGAAGCCATCCTATTATAGCCATCCACATGAAGTAGTTCAACTTTTTCTTATAATTATTGATCTAGAGAGTCCAGATAATTGTGCTGAACTGGTTTTGAACGTTAAGATATGAAAATTAGATGATCTTAGATGGAACACACCATTTACAGTCAATACTGGCAATTTCCCATAGGGAATACATTGTTTTTAACATTATTAACAGTTATAGCGCCAGCTATAGTCCGATCTCCATGAAACTTTGCATGCTTGTTAATGATGTTATGACACATATGCTCATCAATTTTTGTGAAGATGGCTTTAACACAGTACATGTTTAAGCCATCCTATTATAGCCATCCACATGAAGTAGTTCAACTTTTCTTACAATTACTGATCTAGAGAGTCCAGAAAATTGTACTGCACATTATGATATGATCAGAGATGTACACACACACCTTTGGGATAGAATGAATGTTTGTAGATTACAGATGTGAATCCAATGTGACAGTTGTCATAGTACTTTTTGACTAAATGTGATTGTAAATGTTAAATTAGTGAATTGATAGTCATAATATGAATTGTACATGACAAATGACTATTTTGAACAGCAGGGGGCAGTAAAACTCTACTTATTGGCTTAATAGACCATCATGTTCATATAATTCTAACCTTTTTAACTGTTATATAGGCATATTTTGTCCAATCTGTCTGAAAATTTTCAAGATTATTTATACTAATGTGCCACATGTTCTCACTTGTTTTTAAAAAGATCTTAGCATTCGTTGAAGAGATATAGGCTTTTGGAGACACTCTGTCAAGGCCAAAAATTGAAGTGACCCTATTATAGCCATCAAAATGTAGAAGTTCAAACTTTTCTAATAATTATTGCTCTAGAGAGTCCAGATAATTGTACTGCACTGGTTTTAACATTATGATATGATCAGAGATGTACACACACATCTTAGGGATATTTCTTTGTAATCTAATGTTATAAAACAATGTTAAAAACAGTGACCACAGTGGTAATTATTAATAACATTTATCTACAACAGAATGAGTGTGTGTAGATTACAGATTTTAATCCAATGTGACAGTTGTCATAGTACTTTTTGACTAAATGTGATTGTAAATGTTAAATTAGTGAATTGATAAAGTCATTATATGAATTGCACATGACAAATGACTATTTTTAACAGCAGGGGGCAGTAAAACTCCACTTATTGGCTTAATACACCATCATGTTCATATAATTTTAACCTCTTATCAAGCACCGGCCCGAGGGTGGGCCCTCGAGGGCGTGGCTGTACTTTTATTACTCTTTTTAAGCTTTGTTTTATAACAAATATTCAACTGACTATCATAAACTATGCATCATTTGAAAGCTAAAACACTCAAGATTCATGTTCTAAACTTGTTTTTGCAATCAATACAACAGAGAGGAAAGGGTTAAATTAAATGCAAAAGGACCTCTCATTTGAAAATGAGCAAAATGAATCGCTATACTTATCTTTCATCTGGTATGGTTCAGATCAGTTCTGACGAATCCAAGAAACAACAGCATACATTTCAATGTAAGGGTCCATTCTTCAAAATGCATCACAGTTTTTAATCCAAAACAACGAAAATTAGGGGAAAATGAAATATCCTTCTTTGTTTGCATGAGCGTTTTCGAGATAGAGTTCGCTGTCATGTTTATTTTCAAAGAAATATCGATTCTAATCCATTTTTCAACACTCAAAAGCCATGTCACACCTGTAGTTTAGACTCTTCCGGATCAAATGAGTCATCCCCCTTCTCTCTCCTTCAATCACAGGCTCTGTAATCGATCAAAATGCCAAGGGACCGCCTGACAGGCTTAGAAACCTGTCAATCACGCAGCTCGGTTTTTGGCTGGATAAAGTCTGAATATAGCCAGCCAATGTGTAATCGGCACTGTTTTGATGGATGGGAGTATCTGACCAATTAAAACACGATTGCAGTGATTGACAGTTCTCAAGCAGATTTGTCAAAAACAAGTGCACAATGTTGATGTTTGCTCGTGCACTTTCGCCATTTTACGCACAGAGCGCATAGGCTAGGTAGCATTGGTTTGCTACAGGGAGCTCGTATCAACTCATAGATTTTTTCCAAAGTTATATTTGACAATCTCCATCATGGATCGTCGTCTACAGAAGGGTTTTTGTGGTGTTCAGAGAGTATTTTGGAGGAAGTGATGAGAAGCAGCGAGCGAGTAGCAGAAAGACCTAGAGAGATGCGTCTCAGACGGAGAGAGCCCCGGGTGTCGAGTGTCCTCCGATTCGGCAAAAGAGGAGATGTTTGTTCATGGACTCGATCCGTTTTAGATCGGTAAGTTTCAACACATGATTGTCATTTATTGTGATGTTTATTTTCAGTTTAGTTTTTCTGTTCATGTAATGTTTTTGATTATAAAATGACGATGGACATTAGTTAGCAAAGACACAAGACTACACGAGGAGATGATATAGAGCTGTATATTATAACGCTACATAAAGAGAATGTTTATATCACACACATTATATTTATGATGCATTAAATATAACAATAATGGAAGGAAAGGATTATAATAAGTCAGGTGAAGGTGTGTTGATTATAAAATAACAGTGGAGATGACTAGCAACTAAGATTTGAGATTACAGTGTACGTTTATATGAATGAATGGTGTATTGAATATAAATATAATGGAAGGAAATGATTACAAGATGTCAGGTGAAGATATAATAAATATATATAATTACATGCACAGAAAAAATAATAATTACAAAGCATTTTTAATGTTGAGCATTATAATGATAAAGTATGTGACATTTGATATTGTAATATTATGGAATATTGATGCTGCAAGATGAATGTGACTCAAACTGAAATCCTATTTTGTGTGTTTGTGTGTGTGTGTTTTCCTGTGCAAATTTTATTTGTTCTGCTTACACACTTTATTTCTCCTGTCTTTCAGTGGCTTTGGTTTCCAGAACAAACCTTGACGGTGACTGCCTTGATGTCTTCCTACAATTTGTAAATACTGTAAGCGGTTGCTTTTTGTTTTAGTAATTGGATATTCATTGTAATTGTTTATTGTAACTTATTTGAGTAAAAAACACTGTTGCAATTACAAATGTTATTTTTTTCTTTTTATATATTGTATTCATTAGTAAAATAATCACTTTTGGAATGTATAAATGAAGTGAGATTTTTTTCACTGTTTTTGCTATTATAAATGTTCAAAATAAAGAGTATTTTGTTAATATTGTGCTGAAATATTTTTTTCTTGTATAGTTTGATGGGCAGAATAGTTCTGAATGGATAAACATGTATGTAGTATGTAGTGTTTACTCATTATGTCATTTGGTAACCAGGTGTCCATTTGGAGTCTCCAAGTGGCATTTGGAAAGGACGCCTAGACTTTTCTTGAATAAAAGCTTACAGGAACTACATTTTTGGGAGTATCTTCCTCAAATTTGAATCAAAACATGGTCAGACATTCAGTTTTATCTTTATGGTGTTTTCAGGCTCTTAACATAAAATTCTGATACATTTTTCCCTAAACGAAGTTTATTCAAAGAAATCGTGAGTCAATTCCATGTATATTTTATCTTGTTTTACTCTGTTCCTATGCTACTTTGAGTTATAATGACTCTTGGGTAACAAAGTGTCAAGTGTCTAGTTTAAAAAAATATCAGAGATATGAATGTGGACCATAGGGTTCAAGGGCTACAGAGATTTGTATTTGGGTATGTCGTTTTCAGAAAATTCTCAAAAATAGGGGCGCTGGTTAAGAGGTTTTAACTGTTATATAGGCATATTTTGTCCAATCTGTCTGAAAATGTTCATGATTATTTATACTAATGTGACACATGTTCTCACTTGTTTTTAAAAATAGATCTTAGCATTTGTTGAAGAGATATAGGCTTTTGGAGACACTCTGTCAAGGCCACAAATTGAAATGACCCTATTATAGCCTTCAAAATGTAGAAGTTCAAGCTTTTCTAATAATTATTGCTCTAGAGAGTCCAGATAATTGTACTGCACTGGTTTTAAACACCATTTACAGCCAATACTGGCAATTTACCATAGGGAATATATGGTTTTAAAGCTTTTTAACAGTTATAGCGCCACCTATGGTCCGATCTCCATGAAACTGTGCATGCTTCTTCGGCATGTTAAGAAACATATGCTCATCAATTTTTGTGAAGTTCTGAGTTTTCCTTTAGGATTTATAGGCTTTTGGGAGCTTTTTGTAACGCCCTATTGTAAATGACCCTGTTATAGCAAAACAAATGACAAAGTTCAACTTTTTTGGATAATTATTGCTCTAGAGAGTTCAGATAGTTGTACTGCACTGGTTTTGAACGTTAAGATATGGAAATTAGATGATCTTAGATGGAACACACCATTCACAGTCAGTAAAGGCAATTTACCATAGGGAATACATTGTTTTTAACATTTTTAACAGTTATAGCACCACATATTGTCTGATCTCCATGAAACTTTGCATACTTATTAATGATGTTATGACACATTTGTCCGTCAATTTTTGTGAAGTTCTGAGATATCCTTTAGGATTTATAGGCTTTTGGGTGCATTTTTTCACACCCCCTTTTGTAAATGACCCTGTTAAAGCAAAACAAATGACAAAGTTCAACTTTTTTTGATAATTATTGATCTAGAGAGTCCAAAGAATTGTTCTAGACTGGTCTGGTTCTGATCAAGCAAAAACCCAGGGACTAGTTTGCAAAAGTAGGTTGCTTTATTGCAAGTAAAATGCTTTATTGCAGGTCAAAATAAGAAAATGATTGTTACAATAACAGTTATGTTACAATAACAGCGTAACTCAAAGTGTATCAGTGACTGAACAAAAAAAGATTGTACTTTTAACAGTGAATCAAAGTGTAACAATTAGTGACTGAACCAAAATCTTTGTACATTAACATTGTAAATGGGATTTCTTTTACAGTAGCAAAAATGTTTCTTTATAAGAAAAGTTAAGAATTCCAAACACAACTGATTTGAAAGAAAAAAGGGTTTTCAATTTACATTAAAATAAGCAAACTATTATAATTGTACTTAAAGAAAAGGAAGAACCCATAATGAATTAGACTTGTTTTTGTTGTGTAATGAGAACTATGTCTTCAATATGCCATGTCATGATTAGTTTAAGTCTGTGGAGGATGGTTTTTGTTTTGGAGCTATGTCATTTGCAGTTGCAGCAGGCCTTTTATCACCTGGGTTTACTTGATTTGCTGCTTCTGTGACTGAGCAAAGTTCTTCTTGCTCAAGTAGCTCATCTGCGGTGAGTTTGGAATCGGATAGTGCTTTACTTATTTCAATCACACTGTTTTCTTTGCTGTATTTAACAGTCACAGGCCCACAGGTAAGAAGATGTTCTTCTATATCCTGTGCGTCAATGCATGCCACATCCTTTTCTTGTTTTACAAACTTTGTCAAGACTGAATTCGGGATGGCCAGTGTCAGCTCATCCTCTCCTATATTAAAAATCAGTGTACCATTACATTTTGTGATGTAACTTGTTTGCTTTCTTAGGATTTTGCATGTGTTGCACCTGTGGAATGTGTCTTTTATGTTTATTAATGGCTGTGCACTGTGACACTTGGGACACAGTTTTTTTATTGTTATTGTGCTGCCCTCAACTGGTTGTGTCAATGTTTGGGTTTCAATTTCTAAGTTGTCTGTGTCTGTGTTGGCCAAAGTGATTGAGGTGCTGGTTTGTGTGATTGAGGTGCTGCGGGAGGTTGTCAGTGTGGTTTTTCCATTGTAGGACCTTGTTGACAAATTGGTAAACACATAGGTTTTACCCAACTCCACCTGGTCAATTTGACTGTCCCACAAGGACAATTGTATTGTCCCTGTTTGGTCTGCAATTTGGCAGGTCTTGACCTCGCTTTGGGAGTCCCGGATGTCTACCATGCTGCTTGCCTCGTTCATTTTGGAAACTGTTGCCATGAGTTTCAAAACCTGTAAAGAATAAATGGTTAATGTTTTATTATTTTATAGCAAAGCTCATGTTTACCTTTTTTTCCTTAAAAAAAAAAACATGTTTAAAGTTAATAATTAAGCGAAGCTAATACAGGGTATCTGCAGATTTTTTGCCAGCAAATTTAATGACTTTTAAGACCTTTTTAAGTGCTCTGAAAGGCAAATTTAAGACTTCACCACGACAAAAAAAAAGGAAAATGTTCAGCATGACACGACAGTGTTAATTTTGGCAGCCATTTTTGTTTTAGTCTTAGTCTTTAGATGAAAATGCTTATTGGTCTTAGTCACATTTGAATAATTTTGTCTTTCAGTTTTAGTCTAGTTTTAGTTTTAGTTTTGTCAACTTTTAGTCATTACTTTTAGTCAACCTTCAGTTACCAACATTAATTTTGGTAGCTATTTTATATGTAGACTTTAGACAAAAAATGACATTATAATTTTTCGCTTTAGGCCAATTCAATTAAGCTTATGGAGACATTTGAATCAAGGTAACAGGCTGTAATGACAATGCACTCTTTAGCAGTAGCACTTGTGCAATTCTACATATCCCTGTTCCTTAGTTCAGTGGTTCTCTATTTTTTCAGGACCCAATGATGGTAAAAACGAGGTGATGCTTTTAAATATTAAATTAAAATCGCCAGTAGGTGGCGGTAAGTCACTGTCTTTATAAGTGAGTAATCCGTCATCCGCATTCATTCACTAGTAACAAACATGGTAACAAAGAAAGTGGCTGTATTTATGAATGGGTCATTGAATCTCACGGATTTGAATCACCGCTGTGTGCTGCAGTTCTGCAGTGGCTTTCATTGCAAAACAATAATAATATGATCAACATTAAAAACACTGCTGGATATCAGACTGTATTGATCGCAGATTTAGTCGCACAAACAGCTCGTGACAGAATAAAGACTAACTGAATGACACTTTAATTAAAGTAGATAATCTCAAATGAAAATCACTGAACTCCAGCTACTTTTCTGTGTTTTCAGATCATCCGCGCTTCTTCAGCAGTGTAGAGTGCGCATGGTTGCCAGATACTATTGACAAGACCGGGTAGAAAACGTGTTCTTTTAACAGAAAAGCTCTGACTGGGGATTTAATTATTTAAATCTGGCAACCAAGCATGAACGCACAGTCTGTAAACAAAACAAAAAAACGGATGACGAGTCGGACGAGAAATTTAAGGCCCGTACGTGAAATTTAAGACCTCTTTATCCATTTTAAGACATTTTCAGGCCTTAAAAAGCGAAAATTTTATTTAAGTCATTTTAAAACTTTTTAAGGACCCGTGGGGACCTTGTAGGCTAATAGCTTACGCAAGAATTTAATAAAAAAATTAAGCTTGGTTTAAATGAAATATCCTATAATTTTCAGAACTGTAAACGTCATTGTTAGTCCAATTAAACGGCTACTTTATCACTGCCCGTTTAGCCCCGTCCACCGATTCGCGCATTACATGTGATTTCTGATGACAGGCCTACGAGGTGAGGAAAGTTCGGGACTGGATCAATAACATTACGTTTGAAACGATTATAATTCTAGAATGTTTTTTGTTTTGTTTTTCAACAATGTGAATGTCTCAACAGTGCATTATTGGTACTTGTTTGTATTCAGTGCATTTCACTGAGGATTATTTGGTCAATTTCGGCTCGGGCTCTGCAAACAGACTTAGTCCTGTCATATGGATCTCTCAGCAACTCTGCAAACATGTACGTATTCATATTTATTGTAATGTTTGATCTGTCATCAGTGATTTCTGATATAGGCTATAAGGTCATTCAGATAATTCAGCCTACGGTTTATGCATCAGAAAATCAATTGAGTGAGTAAATCAATTGTAAATCAATTGTTGTTTCTCTTTGTAGGATGAAAATATCGTATGTAAACTGTTACTAAATTCTATACAGAAAGCATCAAAGAAACGCCGCTTTCACGCAATCAACAGGTTGTTGGTCATCTGCTCAATGCTCATTAATGCAACATTTCATGGGTTGGAATTGATCTAAATGTATGATCGACACTTTTCACGATTTATTAATCTCGATAGTAAAAACGTAGTAAAAGTTCCACATGTAAGCTAAATTTCACATTTAAATGTCAGCTAATCAGTGGACATTTATATTGAAGTCTGACATAGACACGTCTCCTCAAATCAGAGACTAAAATCAAGCTTGGAAAAGTGCATTTTATTTTTAGATTATGATGATATTTGATTTTAAAAATCAGTAAAATTATAAGGGCACCTTAAGAGATAGTATAAAATAAAATCCTGTTCATGAGCATTGCAATTTTAAATTGATATATCAAAATCTTATTTACATTAGCTAATGTTCTACTTACTGATTGGAAACGTGGCATGATGCTTATATCAGCTATGTTCAGTGCAGTCTCCTGGGGTGGTCTGTAGTTGAAGTCCAGTTCACTTGCTACGATCCACAGTCGTGTCGTTAGTTGCAATGAATGTCATATGTATCTTTGAAACCTGAAAAGTAGATGTATTGTGAGTTAACTTTTATGTGAACAATAAGAAAATAGGCAGTCAATTTTGTACATTTATTCATGGTTTAATGGCAGTGTGAAATATTTAGTCAAGTTCTTGCTAAACCATTAAATGCAGTATTTATTTCAGTCGTTACCAGTGCTTGAAGTGGGGCAGTACTTCCCGGTACGCAGTATCGGCACTTCTACATTTTACTCTTCAGCGTACCCCAGCAAACACAAAACGTCTTTACAACTTTTCACAACGTTGTATTTTGGTTGTAATTAGGTAATGTTGTAGTACAACATTTTAAAAACGTTTTTAAAACGTTTTTTATAAATGGATAAATAATGTAACCAAAATAAAACAGTTTAAAAACGTCTGTGAAAATACCAAACTGGTATGTTTTTTTAAAGTAGTCAAAAAACGTACATATCACGTTTGTTTACTACTAAAAGGAAACTAGACCAAACTACAACTTTTGGAATAGGTTTTATTCAGGTGTTAAAGTAACGTAATCTCTATCGCTGGAATAAGACTGTTTCAAAAACGTTGTTAAAATACCAAACTGGTACATTTTCTTTAGTCAAAAAAATAAAAAATAAAATAAAATATCACGTTTGTCTACAAAAACGAAACAAGACCGAACTAACCGAGGCAGCACCAGAAGTAATTTGGACGTTGTTTTTTCTTTTTTTTTTTTTTGCTAAATCAAGTTGGCTCGTCAATAAATTAAAAAGTTATAAGCACATATACGTTCGCAAACCACCTACAAGATTTGGCATGGCAGAAATCCAGCAAAAAGCGCTCCCTGGTGGTTTATATCTCGTTGAAAACTATTGTGCTGTTGGCTACAGGCTACACTACACCTATTTCTGAACGTTTGTTAACAATCACTACATTTAAATATGCCTATAATGCATACACCATACAACCCAATAAACAACCGCAGTTAAATAGAATATTAATAACTGCATAGCCTACTATAAGCACTTTTTAATATATAAATAAATAAATAAATTAATAAATGTGTGTATCTAAGAAAATATGTTCATGCCTTAGGCTTAGACTATATCATTGTTTTACAATTGTATTTCTACACCACGTTTACCAGCCTATAATCATATAATTCAAACAAATGTTTTACATTTCCAATGCTTTCATGCTCATTCCATTTACAGTTTACGATGGTAACTAATATCCATTAATAACGAATCAAGTTTCAGGATATGTTTTCTGATTATCAATCATAAATTATAATTCATTCCATTCTAATTAATGTATGTAAATGCTGCGTGACTTCTACATGTTTTAATGGGCGCGTGCGCGCTGAAATTCGAGCCGCATTTGAACTTGAGCGGAGTGCGTTACCATGGAAACGGGCCGACAGCTCAACTGACAAGCTGCTGAACTCTGTCTCTCACTGTTGTTTTAACTACTTTCAGGTAAGTGTAGTCCCTAAAATTACACAACTAGTACATACAAATGTTTCTGACACTTTCTTTCATGTAAATGACAGACTTTCGTTGAATATTTACTGTATAGAAATGGTTTAGTGTTTTCAAAATAGTCCGTTAGCATCTTAACCAAATGCTATGCTAACGTTAGGTAACGTTAACTGTTGGAGGAGGCAAGTTAGGTTAAGCTGTTTGTTTGGGCGTTTAATCGCATTTTATGTGTAACGTTAGATGAGAGATTTTGATAGTTTTGTAACGTTAAATGTTTTAATGGCAAATGGTATATGGATGTGAATAGTAAGCTCATTTATTTAACCTGAAAGTATGCACTGTCTGTAAGTTAACTGTTTAATGTTTTCACGTGACGTCACTCAGTTCAAGCAAACATTTAGCCACAATTTATCTGACTGAAATCTTGTACGTGTAGAGGGATAAACTCCAGAGTATACTTCACATTTTGGACAACCATTGTTTTTTTACATTTACATTTGGTTATTTTCTTTGCTCACTTTAGATGCTGGAGAAAAAACAACCAGTCTAAAGGATTCAAAGTGGAAACTTCTGTCGTGGCTGGTGGCTCAACAATCATTGCGAGCCATGACTAACTTTTCTGTTTAAAAGTAGACATTGATTTCAATATATATTTCTCAGTTTCAGCTCATTTTATGAGTTCAGGCACCGGCGCCTCATTGTCGTGATTATGCATTGTCTGCTTAACTTACTGTGGTGAGCAGGGGCCTATACCATGAAGCCGGTTTAGGTGGCTAGCCCGATATGTTTCAGTTTAGTTTGTGCCAACCCTGGGTTTTAGGTACCATGAAAGTGGTTTGGCTTTTAGCAGTGTTCATCGCCATAGTAACTTACACTCCACGGCTAACCTGGTCCAGGGCAGGTTATGTTCCAGGTAAGAGGTTGCAAATCGAACTTGGACCAATCAGCTGTGAGCAAAGTGACACATGTATGATGGGATAAAGTCACTCCACAGCAAATTATTTTAAAAGACAAAATCATGGCTTTTAGTAAATAAATTTGTATGATTTAGAAATTATTTCTGTAATTATTATACCCTAAAACAATCTAATTTAAGTTCATCAGTTATTATTACGCAGATTTTAAATGAATGTGTATATAAAGGCAATATAAATATGCTTTAGAATCAATAAATTAAGCTATAAAATGACTACATGTGAGCTTAAATGTTAAATTCTCTCTATACCTTTATCAACATAAACTAACTTCACAACTTTTACTTGCACTGATCTACAGTAGCGAGACTTTCTTTTAGTTGCCCTCTTTCATAGACAGCTATTTTCTTCTTGCTGTGTAAATTTGTTTAAATTTTTAATATTTTAATACTTTTATTTAATACGTGAATCGCACTGCTTCTCTCATGAGAAATTAATTTCAATGTGTTTTGAATGTGTTTAATTTCAATGTGTTTAATTTCAATGTGCTTTCTCAGCATGTGATTGGCTGTTTGCTACTGATGTCACACCTAAACTCAAGATCAAAGCCTGAGTTGACAGAGAAAGTTGATGATCAGCATCATGGTACCAACAAAGCCTGGTTGGATTGGTTTGGTTTTGTCAACTCGAAACTAATCCTGCAACCCTGAGTTTGTTCAACTACCATCATGGTACAGGCCCCAGGACGGACGAGGCACGTGAGAGAACGTTGCGAGGCCGGTGGTGTGATTGCTAATGAGCAGCACCTGTGCAGCACACCGGTCTCTGATCTCTCACGGAGGAGCGGAAGCATAACGAGGGAGCAACGAAGTGGATGATCGAGCTTCTGCTTCTCCGTGAGAGATGCGAGACCGGTGTGCTGCACAGGTGCTGCTCATTAGCAATCGCACCTACCGGCCTCGCAACGTTCTCTCCGCGTCTGCTCACCACACTTAAAGGGATAGTTCACTTTGACATTAATTTTTGATATGTTTTATCGTTACCTCAAGGGCATCCAAGATGTAGGTGTCTTTGTTTCTACAGTATTTTCAATTTTGACATTTTTCACGTCAAACCGTTGTTGTCTGTCAGTCATACACTGGAGGCTAAGGGGGTCCACGTCAAAGCATGCACAGAGAAGTCAAAATTCAACCTGATTTAATGACTCGTAAATGTAAGTACACATTGATGGCCCAAGACACGAAGCGAGCGGTTTGTGTGAGAAAACGAACAGTATTTATATAGTTTTTATCTCGTGTAATCACAGTGATCTGAATCAGTTGTGCAGTGTCCAACTGAACCGAACTGAATCAGTTCAATGTTACGCCGGAAGTGATCGCTTGCGTGTGACGTCACTCAATATTTACACAGAGATTTCGGAAGTTTTACCTTTTACTAAACATATTTAGATATACTGAAATCATCTTCCATTGCGGTATCCCGTATATCTAAATATGTTTAGTGAAAGGTAAAACTTCCGAAATCTCTGAGTAGTGTTAACATAAACGTTGTGTCACTTTTTATGATTTATGATGTGATTTATGGCCATCTGATACAATGGTTATGTGCCTGTCACTCGTGTCTGTCATGTATACGTCTTCATGAAGGAAAAAACTGCGCTGATTTACGACCGTGCTCAGGCGTCAGAGTGACTAGACTGCGTGTCACTCTGCGATCTGTTATAAGGTGCCTGTGTCCGATTGGTGAGTTTTATGGTTTCCGACCGTATGTTTCCGTGTTCTATTGTGTTATTGGGTATTGGCTATAGGTGTTATATTGTGTTAATTATGCTGGCGACGGAGGGTCTCGCCGGAGTTCACACTTCAGTCACTTTTCATGTATAAAGCTACGTTGTGTTCAGACCGTCAGTTACACAGAACTAAACAACGCTGTCACTCGTCTCTCTCCTCGTTCTCAAAAACGTGTGTGGAAGAAAAAAATGGATGCCTGTCTTAACAGTAAGTTTGTTTAATTTCATCTGATGATATTATTACGATGTTTTATCTGTTTACATACGTCATTTGTTCTATTGCATTACTTAAGGTTTCTATACGCTGCAGGTGACGTTGGTCTCAAAGGTCTTATTGATGAAATTAGTTTCCTGAATCAAGCTAGTGGTGGTATGTATATTTATGTTTTATGTTTAAAATGATACATACCATGTGTCTGTGCGTGTTGTGTATAATAGCGTTTTTTGTATCGGCTTTTATTTTGACAGGGGGTGTGTCTCACAGTGCAGGACGTACTGTTTTAGCATTACTAGACAATACTGGCTCATCATCGCGAGAGAGTGCAGACACGCATGTCCCCGGTAATTTTAAATGGTTACAATCCCTATGTTTAAAATGTGAGATTTTTGGATATGTAAAAATAACATTTCTTTGTTTTTATTATTACCAGGGCCCAGGCGGAAAACTATCAAGGCTATCGTACACAAGCCTCCGTGTGATAGCACTATTACAAATCCCCTTGGTAATGTACATGTATTTTTGACTATAACAAACATTATAATAGTATATGATGGTGTGGTTTTTGTTTTGAATTTATTTTAAAAAACTTTAACATGTGTGTTTACAGACGGATTATCAAATGTGGTGCGAGATATTAGTGCGTCTGATACGGTTAAGGATAGTTTCATTGAAATAAAACCCAAACCTAAAAACAAGCTTAAACGTAAATCAACATCAGACCCACGGACTTCAAGAGAGGTTAATATCGTACCAGCACCAGTCTCCGAAGAAACCGAGACGTACGACTGTTAAAAGTAAGTAACATACAAAATGAATGTCTGAATGAATTTCTATCTATGGATGTATTATTGTTATGTTAAGTGCAAACGTACACTAGTTTAGTAATGTAATGTTAACATATATTTTACATTTAATTTTGAAATAAATAAAAAATAAATAAATTCGACTTCAATCAGAGCTACTGATATGTCGTTTTTTAACCCTGTGGCTCCCTCTATTGGTGTGTATTGGTACTACATGGGATGGCCCATTCACAGTCTTTTATGTTTTATTATGATTTTTAAATAGTGTAAATATATGGCGTTTTTTGACACTTGTAACTTTAAAAAACTGTATTAGTAGTACCAGTCTGAATTTATATGTTTATTTATTTATTTATTTTTAGTCATGCAAATATATTAATAAATAAATATTTATTTTGTTTTTTATCTGTTTTATCTCAACAGAGACGGTAGTGATTGACAACACTGTTCCTGATATAGATGATGTACACCTGTGGACTGATGACCTGATACAATCATGGGATGAGTGTTTGTTTAACACATGCTCTAAAGAACTTCAACATTCTGAACAGTCTGTACCGGACAACTGTGATCCAGCATCGGTGCCAGATTCTGATCCACACGAACTGCCTTCAAATCAGGAGGCTTTCAAACGGGAATCACAACACACTATAGACATTCAACAGATAACTGGAGTGATACAGGATGCTGTCAAGACTGGATTGCAAGACATCGAGGAACGTCTAAACAGAAGATTTGATGCAATTGAGAGCGTGCAACAACAACAAGGTATTCATATTAACAAGATTCTTAAAGTATCTGATGCCATACATCCACAGCAGGGTATTTGGCTTAAACAAATCATAGCCACACAGCGTATGCTTAATGGTGTTGTCCAAAAAGTAGACAAAGGTAGTGGTATAACGACAGAGCTGTTAAAACGTGTTGTGTACGTGCTTAAAAAGAAATTTGGGTGAATTGTTGACTAAATATTTTATTTTTATTTTATTTTTTATTTTATTTTATTTTATTTTTTTATTTTTTATTTTTTTTTTTGGTCACACATACTGTGTGTAACTTCACCGTAACTGAAATATTTGATTTTGTATATATCTTTTTTCACTGTATGTATACAGTGTTTATTTCTCCATGGTTATTTTAAATGTACACCTAGCAGTCGTTTAAATAAATAAAAAAGATTGATTTAAAAAAAAAAAAAATGCCTAAACGTTGTCGGGAACCAGATGGTTTTGATCAGGGTGAAATAGGAATGTTTAGTAGCAACAATGGCATTGCAGTACCCCGTGAACCGTGTAGTAATTCCGAAACATTGCAACATTTAATTCGTACAATGGATGATATTAATAGGACCGAGTCTACTACTACTGCTAATACAGACACATTGCTAGAATTATTAAACATTGTGAGATCGATGACAGATGAATATTCTGAGATGGATATTGATTTAGAAGATTTTGTAAATACCCAAAACATGGATGATGTATCAGAATCTCCTACCGAATCAGATCTTGATTTTGAACATATTGTAAATACTCAAAACATGGATGATGATTCAGAACATCATCCAGAACCAGATCTTGAGTCTACTACTACTAATACAGACACGTTGCTAGAATTATTAAACATTATGAGATCGATGACAGATGATGATTCTGAGATGGATATTGATTTTGAAGATTATGTAAATACCCAAAACTGGGGAGATGATTCAGAATCTCCTCCAGAACCAGATCATGATTTTGAACATGTTGTATCGTCTTACCAGACTGGGGGCGGGTCACACACCCATACACATCGTACCCTCGATATTGATGCCCCAAACATGGGTCTCACAGATAGCGATATAGATTCACTTGTAAGAGAGGGTGGTGACGTTAGTGGGTACACAGTAATGCCAAGAAATCGGTTCAATGGTCTGGAGATCCATAGACTTATAAATCTGCGAGAGATACCTTCTACAGATTTATCAGCCTACACTAAATTTTTACATGATATGCTTTCTGAAATTGTAGCATTCTCAAGATTGTTAGGTGGTGCTGATAGTTTAATCAGTATCACATTGAGGGGTCCGAGTCTGTCATCTGATGTTAACACCCTTTTGACGCGTAACAACGGTTACAGTGTAGATGTGTTTATAAACGACCTTGAAAAAATAATGCAGAGCAACTCCGACGTACAGTTTGATGAGAGATTGTGTTTAAGAGTGTCGATAGCTAGAAGTAAACGTGGTGGTGCATATCGTAAGATACGGGATCTTGCCCACAATGAAGTAATCGCCAGAAACAGACTTAATCTGTTCTGTCCTACAAACATTTCAAACAATCTTTGTTTTGCGATCTGTCTAGCACATTTCCTAAATCCACTGAAACCACACACAGAGCTAGAGTCTATAGCATCTACATTACAGGCGTCAGTTGGATATTCTGATCAACACAAGATCGCCTTTAACGACATAGGACCGTTTGAACGCATACTGAAGATTAAAATAGTTGTCTTCTATAGGACCGATACAGGTGTTTTGGAGAGATATGCAAACACAGAAGATCCGCATCCTAAAACATTATTTTTGTACCTACATGACAATCACTATTTCATGATTAAAAATCTACGCGCGTTCATTGGCACACCATATGTGTGTGAGTTTTGCTACAAGGGGTTCACATGTCGGCGAGATCACAGGTGTCGATACATATGTGATGTCTGTAATGCGCCAGAATGTCATAAACAGCCCAAAAAGACCAAACACTGCGAAGACTGCCTGCGGTACTGTAAGTCTGACTATTGTTTTGAGATGCATAAAAAACCTCCTCAAGGTATGCGATTCGCACAGTGTCAGGTCACCAAATACTGTGGAAGATGTAACAGGCGTTATCATGTCAGCGGCGATAAACCCAAACCCCATAAATGCTCTGCAGATAGATGTGTGCACTGTGGTGAGAATTTGGTCACAGATGGCGAACATCAATGTTTTATTCAGCCAGTTAAGCCGAAAACTCCAAATGATCGTTACATTTTCTATGATTTCGAGACCCGTTATGAAAATGGTAAACATGTTGCGAACTTTGTATGTGCCATCACATTTGATGGTGAGGAGTTTGTAGCCGAAGGCCCCGATTGTGTGGATCGTCTCGTTAAAAAATTCAGACAACCTCGTTACAGTAATTACACATGGATAGCCCATAATGCATCAGGTTTTGACAATTTCATTCTTTTGGAATTCTTTACCAAGATGGGGGTTGCCCCTAAAATTACGATGCGTGGCTGTCGTCTTATCTTGATGTATGACTGTACGTTCAAACAAAGATTCATTGATTCGTACTGTTTCATACCCATGAGGCTTGCTAAAACCCCCACAGCGTTTAATCTGACAAATTCAGAGAAGGGGTATTTTCCACATCACTTTAACCGTGTGGAAAACGACACCTACATAGGCCCGTACCCTGACAAGAAATTTTATGGGTATGCAACAATGTCGAACCAAGACAGGGTAGCATTTGATGAATGGTACAGCACAACCGTTGACAAAGTGTTTGATTTTAAAAAAGAACTTGCGATTTATGGTAAAAATGATGTTGTTTTGCTGAGAGAAGTATGCATGAAATACCGCAATGAATTCATTCAGTGTACAGACCTTGATCCGTTTAACTACACCACTTTGGCTGCGACGTGTATGGCTATATATAAAACACACTTCATCCCAAAGGACACGGTAGCTCTGACACATAACAATGCGTATACCAACCAGAACAAGACTTTTTCATCCATTTCAATTGAATGGCTCGAATTCGTCCACAAATCACGGGGGTTAGATATTCAACACGCTTTAAACACAGGTGAAATGTCATTTGGGAAGTATTATTTAGACGGTTTCTGTGACGATGGCAATGTGAAAAAAGCATTCGAATTTCTCGGTTGTTTTTTTCACGGTTGCGATCGTTGTTATAACCCCAACGATCTAAATCCATTATCAAAAGTGCCTTATGGTGTTTTGAGAAGACAATGCGACGACAAGATTGAAATTTTGGAACGTGCGTACGGCCTTCAGGTCGAAACGATGTGGGAATGTGATTGGTTATGTGCTAAACAGAATGACGCTGAAGTAATGGATTTCATGTCCACTTACAAACACCCTGAAAGATTGAAACCACGCGATGCTCTTTTCGGTGGTCGTACTAACGCGTTAAAACTGTACCACAAAGTCTCGGAAGGTGAGCGCATTAGGTATGTTGACTTTACATCATTATACCCCTACTGTCAGGCCCGAAAATGCTACCCAATTGGTCATCCTGTAATAATATACAAGGATTTTCAAAACATTGATGCATATTATGGCCTAGTAAAGGCAACCGTCCTTCCACCACGGAAGTTGCTTCACCCCGTACTACCTTATAGGACCGGTGGTAAGTTAATGTTTCCACTCTGTAGGACATGTGCAGATCATCAAAATCAGACACATGCGTGTACGCATACTAATGAGGAAAGATCCATTCATGGAACATGGGTTAGTATTGAGCTAATAAAGGCTATTGAGAAGGGTTATGTAGTGACAAAAATTGATGAGGTATGGCATTTTCCCCAACGATCTGAAACATTGTTTTGTGATTATGTTAAAACATTTTTACAGTTCAAACAGGAGAGTTCGGGGTTTCCAAAAGATGTTGTGACTGCTGCTGACAAAGAATCTTATGTAAAAGATTACCTTGAGAGAGAGGGGATTAAGCTTAATCCGGACAAGATCGAGTTTAATGCTGCACGCAGATCAATTATGAAATTAGTTTTGAACGCGCTTTGTGGGGACGGTTCTCCATGAATGAACGCTTACCGACAACCGAAATACTCACAGATCCTGAACAGTTTGCCCGTCACATTTTTGGCACAGAGTACGACATCAAACATTTCTCGTTTGTGTCAGACACTGTAGCTATTGTTCAGTGGTCTTACGCTAATGGAAAAGGTGCACAGACTCGCGACATTAACGTCTTTCTTGGTGCTTTTACAACAGCCCATGCGCGGTTAGAACTTTACGATCTCATGGACAGGTTGGGTGATAGACTGCTTTATTGTGACACCGATTCAGTTATATTCACATCTAAAGATGGTGAATATGAACCACCACTAGGCCCATACCTTGGTGAGCTTACAGATGAAATAGGGGGCGGCGATTACATTTTGGAATTTGCATCTAGTGGCCCTAAAAGTTATGCTTATCTTACTGCTAAGGGTGATGTATGTATGAAGGCCAAAGGCATCACATTGAATGCTGTGAACTCTGAGTCCATTAGGTTAGATTCGCTAATCGAACTGATTGAACACTATGTGCGGGAAAGGGACGACGACAATCACATTCTTGCATACACAGACAGTATAGTGCGAAACAAAAAGCAGTTCACATTACACAACAAGTCAGTTGTGAAAAAATTCAAAGTTGTGTACAACAAACGTGTACTGCTACCTGATCTTACAACAATACCATATGGCTTCTGACAACGTTTTTGGTTACAGAGGGGTGTTAGACCCAAATGGTTTTGATTTTAGATTACAACATCCATTTTCATGTGTGTTAAGTGGTCCTTCTAACTCAGGAAAAACATTTTTTGTGAAAAAATTGTTGGAAAATGCTAAAAGTGTATTTTCAAAAAATATTGAAAACATTGTATATATCTATGATTGTTGGCAACCTTTATATGACGATTTGTTGAAGCTGTATGATATTAAATTTATTGAGGGTATACCCCCGACTCTGAATGATGATCATTTGTTTCCCACCAACAAGACAAATTTTGTGATATTGGATGATGTTATGAAAGATGCTAGTAGCAATTCAGAAGTTGAACGTTTGTTTACCAACTATGTTCATCATAGAAACTTGAGTGCTGTCTATATTGTTCAAAACTTGTTTTTTCAAGGTAAATCCAGCAGGACCATTAGTTTGAATACTAATTATATGGTTTTGTTTAAAAACCCTAGAGATAATACCCAAATTAATGTGTTAGCGCGTCAGATGTACCCCAGAAACACAAAATACTTTATGGAGTGTTATGAAAATGCGACCAGCATTCCTTTCGGCTATCTATTGATGGACTTTAAAGCGAAAACACCAGAGCAGTACCGTCTCAGAACAGATATACTCTCACAATATCCAGTTGTGTACATTCAGAAAAGAAAACATTGACATAGTTAGAGAGAGAGAGAGAGAGAGAGAGAGAGAGAGAGAGAGAGAGAGGCGATTGGATAAAAAATGTCTGCAAAACTTTTAAGAAACCTACCTCTTTTAAAATTATTATTAAAAGCCACACCTAAACAAAGACGTGTTATTTTAGAAACAGCCACAGATGAGCTCATTGTGGCATTGTGTGAAGTAGCACTCAATGTAGTCCATGGTAATATTCCACTAACACCGCAACAATATCAGAAACTGAAGAGGAAAAGAAGCGAGATCAAAATTGTTGCAGATAAAAAGATTGGTGTTAGACGTAAAAGACGATTGATCAACCAGCAAGGTGGATTTTTATTACCATTATTATCGGTAGCCATACCTTTTATATCAAGTTTGATCACGTCTAAATAAGTTTGGTAAATGGAGTATGCTGAAAAGATGTTTTTAGTCCCACAACATCAGCTGGATAAACTGAAATCTTCAAACACTCGAGAGTCTCTACAACACGTTGTAGAGAACGACTTGGATCTGACCATAAGAAATATTCTGCAAAGGGCTGATCTGGACCACCATGAAAAAGCTAAGATGTACACTGCTGTTTTACAGAGGTTTTTAACACTATCTAGACATGGTGATAAAGAATCTGCCACAATAACATTAAGTCTACCACAGCATGGCAATTTTGAAAAAGAAGAAGACACTGCATCTAGACGACATGTGAGTGAACGTAGCGATTTAACTGATGTTAAAGATGAGATTTTAAAGAATATACCACAGAGGAGTGTGAAAAACGTTCGATACATTTTAGATAAAATGTCTAAAACTAAAGATATCACATCATGGACCGAGTCGGGTGAATTTGTATTTAAAGGAAGGATAATCCCTGGTTCACACATGCTTGATCTAGTTAAAAGCATTACTGCTCCACAAAACATTGCTGACGAACGGAGACCCGGTGGATGGTGCGAGTTTTTGGAGGCTTTTGCTAGTTTAAACATGCCTTACTCTATGGTACCAAATCACCGTGTCAGAAATGCTGTTAATTCTTTCAAATCCAAATCATCTCCGACTATAAACGACTCATCTAAGAAGAGTAAAAAACAGAAAGTGTCTCCGAACACCCCGACACAATCAAAATATGCAGAAAACATCGCATTCAAATCACCCACTCTTGACAAGAGTCAGTGGTTAGATTTTTAGTTGAACTGACTGTATGTATTTTAATTATCTTTTTTTTTTTTTTTTTTTTGAGAACTTATGATGTGTAATATTGAATACGTTATGTATATGTAATAAAAAAAAGATGTTTTTTAAAAAGAAGACACATTTCTGCTCTGTAGTTTTTATTTATTTATTTATTTTTTATTGTAAAAAATATTAAGAATGAGACAAGAACATTTCACCAGTTTGCACACACTGTATACATTTGAAAACATTGTCATTACATTGAACTCGTTTCAGTTTTTTCACAAATACTGACACCTTTTTGTCATTTTTAACAAGATTGTTGGTATACAATTTCATCACATATTCATAATCAAACCCCTTTGCCATGTGATAGAGAAAGAACACACAATGTTGGCCACATGTGTCTGATGAGAAATCTTGGACTTGCACTGTTGAATGTTGTACTTCGCTAGAATTTACATTTAAAAAAGTCTTGATAATGGGTGGAAAACTCGGGTAATCTGGTTTATTACCAAAGCTGTCAAAAAAACAACCTACACGATCCTCGTTTATGTAGATAGCCAACCAGTGTTCCCCCGGGAGTCCTGAAGGATGTGTGTTTATTATAACCATTGTTGGTAGTTTTGTTAAAGCGGTTTTAGGTAGATGGTCACACGGTAGCACTCCAAGAAAATATGTATTGCATGAGACCTTATCCATGACGGCCGTAAGCTGTACAGTGTTCATTTTTTAAATCGTATCAATAGTAATCAATAAGGACCTGTCGACGGTTTGACACTTCAATCATGCTGTCAAATAACGAGTAAACAATTAAGTTTATCGTCCGAGGTAGTGGCTGTCTAAAACGGGCTTCTAGTCTAATATTTCCACTTTTGATAAGTGATACATGCTGACCACACTCCTCATCTGGTGTGAAATTGAATGCGTAAAGTGTATAGCCGTGCAGAAAATCTTCCCTATCAATACATAGAGCATGGTTTTTAAGATGTCTTCCAGATGCCAATACTAACTGGTAAAACTCCCGCACTGCTGAACCATTTTCATATTGTGGTTGCAACGGAGTTGAAGGATATTGGACTCCGTCTGCATAAATAGAAATAAACTCTAAATTAAAATTCTTAAAGGCAAATGGGTTTTTATCATATGCACCAACAAATGCGTCATTATCAACCATCCCTATAATCATCGATTTTGGTAGAGTCCCTAAAAATAAGTTTTCTTGATTGCAGACACGCGTACCAGCGGGTATTGAGAAGTTTTTCAGACACACTCTGTCAATGGGGTACTTGGCAGTGGTTGTGAGTAGAGCTTGTGCATGAGCCAGTCTCACAGCTGGAGACACAGACACTTTTTTCACAAATAAGGATGCCGATACAATGTTCACTTTATAAGCTATAGCATTACTCCTCATCAGACAGAATTCGTCTTTACCCCTTGTCATGCGAATTTTAATGTCCAATCCGTTAAGCAAAAGCTTCCCTTGAAAGAAGATGTCACTGTGAACAGGTGCTAGTAGCTCAACCACATTACTAGCATTGGTGAATGCCGCTCTCTTCGTCAGACCACGATTTCCTCCACTTGGGTCGGCCTCGTCCATTCTTGAAGCTGTGTCTTTATAGAAGAGCCCTGCTGAGAAAAGCGTTTCAAGCGCATCTTTACTATAATTGGTAAGGCAATCAAAAATGCAGCGATAGGGATAGGTACTACTACTCTGAGAAATTAATCGATCTCCAAGTGTCACATCCACTTGTGAGAAAAGAGACGCGATCGGATAATTCACAAATCCTACAGGATCGCCGTCCGCTATCGACGAACCATCCGGATTAGTGATTTTGACACGCAAAAACACCATTGTGTTGTTTAGATCTATGTAATCCTCTCCATTCCCCGCTATAAAAAATTCCAGTGGCGATGTGTCCGAAAATCGCAGATAACGGCTTAATTTCTATATATGTGTTTTTTTCAATCGATGTTTGTGTTAGGGGTACAGTAAACAAATCCAGTTCGGACTTTAAACACTCTTCGGACATCTTGTGTAGTAACGCCATGATCTAGAAAATTGTTTTAGCAGATGTCCTTGATCTTTTTGAAGCAGCACCCTTAGTTGTCCCCTGTCGCTTGCGTTTTACAACTGATGATTTCTTGGGAGGTCTTTTTGTTTTCTTTGACTTCTGGCCACTCCTTCGCACACCCGGTGGCCTAGTTGTGCTTTTACGAGCCATTACCATTAGACCCGATCCGTCTTGAGTATCGTGGTTGTTATTAAAAGACCGTGACAACGTGTTACTAACAACGTCGCTTAGTATGTTTTTGGCAGCTGATTTAAGATGCGGTTTGGCTATGTTAAATCCTCGTTTTAGTAGTGGTATAGCCATTCTAAAGAGACCTCGAAAAATCCCCCCCAATCCACCGCCATACATAACACCACCACCTGCATACCCGGGGAGTCCGTTGCCCGCCTGGTTCTGGTAATAGGCAACGTAACGCATAGGGTCGGCATTGTGGTTATTGTAATATACCATTTTTTTTTTTTATTTTATTTATTTATTTATTTTTTTTTTTAAACAATATGTTTTACAGGCCTGAAGTGAAGTTTAATGCACACTTTCCCATATGAAAACGGGACGTGCTGATTTTGATCGTCCTTCACTTCTATAACAATATCAGTGATGACAGATTTGTTGACAGACGCGTAGTGGGGTTTGTCGTATCGAACACTGACTGTGTTGTTGTTGTCACCTGTTATTTGTACACATTCCAGGAGTGGTACAAAGGCATCCCCTACAGTCTGGTAACAGATAATATCCGTGTAGATATAAAGAGTATAGAGCCCTCCATGTATGTCTGACTGATGTATGGCATGCGTTACAACATCCTTTTCAAAATTTGTTTTTTCAGGATTTGTTTTTTGCAGAATAGAATCTCCTATAGGGACACCTGGTTTCAGGCCTAAAATAATGGCTAGTTTACCATGGAATGTTATTGAAATGTTAGGTTTTGCTTTCAAAAACACTTTGTTTTTTACACGGTCATAGCCGAATACACCATGCGGTGTCACTAAATCATTTATTGCAGTAACTAGAGTTGGGACATCATCGTAATACCCTGTTCTTAGTGGAATGCGTAGTTTTGATAAGCTGGTCTTCTTCACATCTATTCCATGGCGTATGTTATTAGTGTATTTTTCACCATCGGAATTGGTAGGTCCTACGTTTATCTCAAAAACTGCATCGTTGCTGTTAAATGTGTACCAGCTTCTAGGATATTCAATTTGAACAAGTCCCACTTCCCATTCTCCTTTTATATTTATAGGGGTAGCCAATCTTGTTCTGTAATTAGATATTTTATTATCAGGGTATACGGACAGTGACGCGTTGCAGGGTAGTGTAACGTAAAACCCACCCTCAGCCATGTCAGCTTTTTATACATCTGTGTACATCTTGTGTTTGTCATTTGTTTTTATGGTGTCTGTACGTCAACTAACTCTTTCTGATCGATCCATGATGCAAACTTCACTGGCCATCCGAGCCACTGCACCAGCACTAATGTCTTGCGACCCTTTGTCTTCTTATCTAAAATTTTTTCAACTTTAAATGTCCTGTTTTTACTGACATGTATTTTTTGTAACTCTTCTGCATAAAAAACTCCTTCTAAAACGTCCCGATCATAATCACAAAGTTTGTAGACTGGGGGTCTCGTGGGATACATGCCGATATAGTAAAATATTCCTGTGTGTAGTTTTCCTCGTAACCTTTTGCAAATGGTCCTCTGACTTTAGAAATCCTAACCACATCACCAATTTTGAATTTATATATAGGTTTAACTCTGTGTGGTCTCGTACCCCCATATAGGTTATGTAGCACATCAGACTCATTTTCTTTGCATACATCAATCGGTCTCATCTTGATGCTTCTGTGATAGCTCACATTGTATCCTTGCGTAATGTCTTGAAGTATATCGATGTAACGCTTGGAGTTTGTAGCCGTTAAATATCGCCACATTCTACTTTTCAATGTTCGATTAAACCGTTCGACCACACTAGCCTTTAATTCTGTGGCTGTAGCGAAATGTTGGATGTTGTACTTTTTTGTTACGTTTTGAAAATGTTTGTTAAAAAACTCCTTTCCTTTATCTGTCTGTAATTTCTGCGGTACACGGCCCTCTTTCAGTATGGATTCAAAAGCTTTAGAGACCTCTAGACCACTCTTGTTTTTTAAAGCTCTTGTATATGCAAACTTACTAAACAGATCAATGCATGTTAAAAGAAAATGGTTATTGTCATTAAACTTGGCATAAGCGGACATATCAACTAGATCAGCCTGGTATTGCATATCAATACCATAGACAAAAACCCTATTCCTTTTGTATTTTATTGGTGCTGTTCTGTGTAGTGTATATGCATCCTCGCCAGCAAGCCAGTCGGAAACTTCTTTATCGGTTAAACGAACACCTGTTTCTTTTAAAACGGCATCTTTTAAACGTTTTTTACCCCCTAAAGAACCAGGATTAGAAGGTGTGTAATAAATCTTTTTCATTTCTTCGGACATATTGACACTTTACGATCCACAAAAGAATAACACATCTGTCTTAAGCGTTTCAGGTTTTTATTTCTTGAATCAGTGTAAAAACAAAAAACAAAAAAACAATACAAAACAAAAAGATGTCATACAGTATCGATGTAGTGTAAAAAATTTATACACACCACTGTGTTTTTCTCAATTATATAATCAACCAATGTTTCAATAATTTCACAAACATCTGTGTGGTTGTTTCTTGTTAACATGTCCACACATAGATCAGTCACATATGTACACAAACACAATACATCTGCTATTCTAATACTACTACCACATTCAGTTATCAAGTCTAAAATTTTTCTGATAGTTACACAAATTGGATCACCTGCATTAACACATAACCGCATCATTTCAGTCCATTCATTTGATACAGTTCTCACAACAGACATTTGTTTCTTGAGGTTTGTAAAACGTTTGATATCAACAGAGCATTTACTTACAGCATCAGGTACATTGACAGAATCATTAACAATCTTATACAATAAACTGGTCATCTCACATCTAATACGTTGTTTAAGAAGACATTTTGCCAGTCCAGATGCAAAACATGTGTTCCCCATGTTGTTGTTTTTACATTCACACAACTTGGATATTACCTTTCCAGCAGTCCACAGCGTCATAAACAATTTGTTCACTGGCACCGTCCACAACTTTCTCTCTGATCTCACGAAGTTTTTCCACAATGAAAACCTCGTCCCGCAATTCGTGTAGAATAGCATCCACCGATCCCTGAATCCTCTGGGGATGAACCCTTAAACCACAACGGCTCAATGCTTGAGCAACAATGTGCTTAAGGTTGGGTCTCGCCAGATTACGGGTCAGTTCATCAAAGTATGCTTCAAAGAAATAGGGAGCTGGTTCAAACAAACAGGTGTGTCTAATCTGACTGGGGTGATCCACTTCACAACCCAAACAGATTTCTTTTAGCTTTTTGTTAATGAGGTGTTCCAGAAGTACTACAACAGTTGCTTTAATGATCTTGAATCCGTCAGAGCGGATACAACTGTCTGTGTCGTCAATTCCAGCTAGGGAAGCCGCTCCGGCTATTGCACCAGTGTTGCCATATGGAGTTGTAAGAAAGGTTAGGTTGTGATATCCAAGATCCATGCAAAATTTATCCAACCAACTATTGTCGTAAGATTGTGGGTGGGGCTCCCCCGTTGTAGCATTGTCATCAGGCATCGCAGGGGCTGCCTCAGGGTTGTTGCTGTAGGAGTAGGAGGCTGTTGAAGGTTCTTGAGACATGTTGAATGAAATGTAGCATCGTGCCAAACCACAGACGTTTTTAATGACTGTAATATGTGGGAGGGCTTAAGAGGCGGTCTTCGTTGTCGGTAACGCCCTGTTCCGGGTGAAACAATTTCATCTTTACAGAACTGTAACGTTCATACATGTTGGTCCATCTAAACATCTTGTCTATGCATGTAAATATGCTGTCAAGCATACATACATCTTTCCACTTAAACAAAAATGTCATATCGTAGCATCTGTGATGCTCAGATTCACGAATAGGCCAAGCAGGCTCACAGAGCCATGTCTTGTTGTAGCAGCAAAAAATGTAAACACAATCATCTGGTAGCTTTTTACTGCGATCCCGACTACGCGAAATCTCGTGTTAGGAATTATTCCGTCCCACTCTGATATATACAAAGGATCATCACCACCGTCGTTCAAATCTCTCCAAACATTGTTGAAAAACAGAGACCAGTCTTTGTCGTAAAAAATCAGATATGGGGTCTCCATTGTAATTGTGTCTTCAACATCCACCATGTAGAGTTTCACTGTACGCAACGCTTTGTCAAATACATATCGCAATATACGACTACCGTCCAATGAGAAATCACGTCTCGCAAAATCGCCGTCTTCATGAAGAAACTTTGTTATGCTAACAGTATGCTTCTTCCTTGGAGCAAATGTTAGATCCTCTCTCAACTCAAAACGACCTCTTGCTGGCGAAATGCACATAACATTTCTAGAGGTTTTAGACGTTCTCGGTTTAGCCATTGTATCAGTAAGACTTGTAGAAAAATGTCGTCTGTGTTCAACAGCGTGTGTTCTAACTGTATTTAAACAACCAATAACATGTCACAGGTTGTGACGTATTTGTAGTGACGTATTTGTAGTAAGGATGTTAGTCGAGGAAGGAAATGCATTATAAAAATAAATAAGTGCCATTAGCAAACTGCAAGGTGTGACACATTTAAGACGTCATAAAAATCTTACCAGACACAAAGGCACCTGTCACATACCCCTATAAATCAGAAAACACCTTTTACACGATACAAGACCCCCATGACATTTTGTAACTGACACCTGTCAGTCATTAACCGACATAAGGCCATAAATCACATCATAAATCATAAAAAGTGACACAACGTTTATGTTAACACTACTTCTCTGTATAAACAAAGAGTGACTTAGGCGCGCAAGTGATCACTTCCAGCGCATGCGCAGACCGAAGCGCCAGTGCCGACAGATCATTTTGTCATGGCTATGATTACAAGAGGTAAAAACGATATAAATACTGTTCGTTTTCTCACACAAACCGCTCGCTTCGTGTCTTGGGCCATCAATGTGGACTTACATTTACGAGTCATTAAATCAGGTTTAATTTTGACTTCTCTGTGCATGCTTTGACGTGGACCCCCTTAGCCTCCAGTGTATGACTGACAGACAACAACGGTTTGACTGAAAAATGTCAAAATTGAAAATACTGTAGAAACAAAGACACCTACATCTTGGATGCCCTTGAGGTAAGCTAAAACATATAAAAAATTATTTCAAAGTGAACTATCCCTTTAATGTTACCTTTTATTTATTAAAACAAGGTAATTGGTCAATATTATTAAGCGTATCGTTTCAGCCCTATTAATCAACATTGTCTATTTTTTGTTGTTGTTCATATATCAATATTTTAGCATTATTACAGTTGTGTGTATCTGTATGTTCTTTGTAGTCTATAGTTGGTTTAGTCAACATTATTTTTTGTTATTGGCTGCAGTGCAAATTGTGTATTTTCTTTATTGATTACATTGATTTTGCTAAAATGGTTATAACATTTAATATAATAAAAGTTCTTCTAATATATTTTATATTGTTTGTTATTTTATTTATTTGTTTTTTGTATTAATACATTTATTTATTGAGATGCGAGCTCTTTTCTTTTTTGAGGAAAACCTTTTGTCTTTTGGACATCTTTTGCTTGAAGGAAAAGTTGGGTAGTTAGGCTACATGATGTTGAATTAATAAATCAATCCATAACTTTTAATGTAATAAGTTAAATCAGTCCCTAAGAATTAACTGTCTATATGGCTATTTATTTCCAGTGACGTTTTAAAGTTTTTAACGGGTCGACTATGCTTCACAATGGAATCACAAAAGACAGATGTATAACATGCAGTGTGTGAGGAACACTTCAAGGTAATTTACATTCAAAGCAAAACCTGGAATCTTCGTGTTGGTGATTTCGGGTAAATGTGTTATAACCAACTGACGACGACCAGAAAGTAAGACGTGATATTTACGTGTTAAGAACGTTGCATTAACAACGTTAAAAAAACGACTTTTTTACGACTTTATGCAACGTTGTAAAAAACGTATTTATAACGTGAAAAAACCCGACATCTGTCGTATAAAATACGTCGGATAAAAGCGTTATCACAACCTTTTCACGACGTGAAAAACATTTTTGAAACGTTTTTGTGTTTGCTGAGAACATATGTATTTCTTAATGTGTATTCAGTTAAGAAAATATATTTGTACCATTGTGGTATTAATGCATTTGTAATAGTTCGCATAGAAATATTATATAAAATAGTTAGTAATAGTTATAGTAATAGTAATAGTTAGTTAGTAATAGTTTATAAAATGTTTCTATTGTAAAGTTAGGACTCATAGCATGCTTACCAATTGCCTTTCTTGCGTTTTGAGCTTCACAGGAGTCTTGTTTTTTCTGCCGCCACAATGCTGTTGTGTTTTTCAGCTGTAAAGAATACTGTCTGGTGGTAATCTTCCCTCGACGTCTGGAGAGTAGCATTGAAATATCGATTGTTTCTTTTGGACGTTTTTACTGGAGACACTGAATGAAAATAACCAGTTATTGGTGTTTCATCGGAGTTGTCCATTTTGCTGCTTTGAATTCCCTTCGGCGGGCTGCATGGTGTTTTGAGCAGAACGCATCTGAAGCTGTATTTGAAAATACCGCTCTTTTTATGTTAATATTTTTCAAATTGAGATGGGCGTATTCAACTGCTTGTTTCTGATTCGCTGATTCCTGTTAATATTTTTTGTAAACAAAAGAGAAGGAGGTCTCTGCAGAGCAACAAGGGGCGTGCCTCAATTTGGGGGCGTTTTACAACCGAGTAGGCGTTTTACAACCTCTCTGCCTGATTTGCTAAAACTTGAGTGGGCGATCTTTTCTCATCACATATTTTTGTGATAATTAAAGCGAGAAAACAATGCGGTGAAATGGGGAGAGAGGTCACATGTACTGCACATGGATGTAAGTGGATTTGTGTAAATTCTCATTTTACGCCACTTAGCGTTAATTAGTTTGTGTAAATTTGCTTGCAACACGATTAAGAAAAGCTCTAAGAGGTCTGCCACTTACAATCTATCGCCAACCACTTAGCAAACATTCGCTAACTTTTTTGTGCATGTGTTTGTTACTTTAGTGTTGATAGAGGTACGTTGCTTTACTGTCGGCGTATTCTAATATAAAAATAGTTAACGTTAGCTTGTCAGACTAGAAAACAATAGTTGTAAACAAATATTAATTGGCTATTCCACCGAATTATGGCCTCGTTTCACAAACAGAGACCGGGTTTAGCCTAAACCAGGATTAGTCCATAGTTCAATTTGGACATTTAAATAATTTTCATAAACATCCTTTAAAAAAAGAAAGAAAAAACATTACTGGTGTTTATCTTGAGACAAAACAAAGGCACTGATATATTTTAAGATCAGTCAGTGCAAGTTTATTTCAGTTGGAACAGCTCAGACTTATTTGGTCTAGGACTAGGCTTTAAAATTGTTTGTGAAACCGGGGGGTATAGGTAGCCTTTTAATATGTACTACAAATGCAATAATACAAATAAAATAACTATAAATACATTTTAAGTAAAGTGTTGTGCACCTTAATCTAACTGCACCTTAATCTAACTGCAAATTCTGATTAAAAATGATTAAAAACTATAATACTATAATAAACTATAAAAACTATATTTTTGGTAAATTACGTTTTCATTCATTCCAGAACCCACTCCCTTCATATATTAAATTGTGTTTGAGTGTGAGGTGCCCTGTAAGAAAACAAGAAAAGCTGAAAAAGCATTAAGTTTATTATTTTTAATATCAATTTGAATGTAATATTTATATTTTTCTATTATTTATATTATATCTCATAACCCTAACAAAAACCTCTGCAGACAACTAGATTTAAATAGATTTAAACATGATTTGACCTTTTTTAGCTGTGAGATCAGCTCACTAGTCAATGTTCAACACTCTTCATTATGTTAGTGCAGACATTAATACCTCAGATGTGTAGTCAAACATAGACTAACATAATTGATTATGTACAGTGGAGTAAACTTTTTTTATTTATTTTTTTATTAAATTGGATGAATTTGTTGTCTATTCAGCACATCACAATTCAGCGGAGAGGACAAGAGCCTCAACCACAGCGCTACCTTGAAGATACTAATTTATTCACATGCCCCTTCTGCACTTCTCAAATATGTAAACCCAGACAGTATCATCAAATTGTGGCCCATATAGCTGGGCATAAAATAAGAGCAACTGAATATGGAGGTGAGTGTATATGCATATCTTAACAATGGCTATTAAACATTTTTTTACGTCTACTGACATGGCTATTTTCAATTTTACTTTAGATTATGTTATATACAGCTGTGGCCTTGGCTGTGGCCAAAAGGCCAAGCATTTTCACTGCTGTCATTGTCCACAGACCTACATAAATAAAGCTGCTCTAAAAAGACATCTTTGCAGTTTCCACCCGCTGGCCCCAGCAGCACCTGATCCACCACGACAAACTCCTTCGCTGGCCCCAGCAGCACCTGATCCACCACGACAAACTCCTTCGCTGGCCCCAGCAGCACCTGATCCACCACGACAAACTCCTTCGCTGGCCCTAGCAGCACCTGATCCACCACGACAAACTCCTTTGCTGGCCCCAGCAGCACCTGATCCACCACGACATCCAGCAGCTCCTCCAGTGATTAAAAGAAAACAAATCACTGTGAAGTGTCCTCAATGTGGAGTGAGTCTAAATTCAAAAAATTTGAAAAAACACATTGAGCGGAAACATCAACCTATACATCTTGTATCTTCAACTTATCATTTACCAACACAGTGTGTTGATAAAAAGAATGGGATATATGTTGTAGCAAAATCATTTCGTGGGCCCTGTATTCCCATTCATGTGGTGAAGAAAATTTGGGGCTCATCACACAAGGTAATGTGTGAAATGGATATGTGCAACACTTGTGCTGAAATGACTGAAAGGAGTGAACTTTTGGTTACATCATGTGTGCATCTGAGATCGGTAGACTACTCCTGTGCTATTGCACCACATGAAGAGTTATCAGAGGATGTGTTGACTGAGATGGTGGAGCAAAAATTCTTTAGTAACACAAGGAAAAACCAATGCCTTACGCTGCAAGGTCAGGCTAAAAGGGAAGGTGCAACATTTACTAGCCTTGTTACTATTGGAGGCCCTGACTACAAGCATTACATAACAGTATATGAGCCAAGGGTTTCTTACTACAGTAGACTGGGCAGAATTTTGGTTAATTACAATTTCAAGACCAACACTTGGCACTGCCCTTGTATCAGAGGTAGGAGATCGTGTCTGCATAAGTGCATAGCAAAATGGTGTCTCTTTCAAATGAAGAGGGAGCTCTTCACAACCATGCCAGAAGCAGCTGCAGAGATTGAACCAGCAGAACATGATGACTTGTCTGGACAGCAATGGGAATATCCTCCAAAGAGTGATGGCCTAAAGCAGATGGTACAATATATATACCATAACAAAAAGCTTCCAGAAACATTATCAGATGTTTTTGTAGAAGATGTAAAGAAGGAAGACATTCCTCAACATCTTATTCCTGAAGAGGAGTTCTGCTCTCAGTGCCCTGGACCTGTTCCTCTCAGTGCTCCTGTCCTTATCACCAAAAATGCTAAAGTGGCGACGCTCAGTGGTGTAGTGACTGGTAGGTATTGCTGGTTTGTAAATTTTCAATGATAATATTTAATATTAACAAGTTGTTGATTTATACTACTCACTAAAAGTTAGGCATATTTGACTTTCAGGTGAAATTTATGGAAAATGTAAAAAGTTGTGCTACAGTGATAATATATCATAAAAGAAGGCCATTTAAGTTGAAGCATCCATTTATTCTCCTACAGCAATATCTTAAAACAAAAATTAACAACAGTGGTGGATATGTCATAACAAAAATGTCAATGTTTCAATAACTTGTAACTTTCCTTCAGTGTTTAATTAAAACGCTCAGTTACAGCTCAACAATGACATCTCATGCTTTTCGCAAATCAACTTATTGTCTAGGGAGGCACAGCATCCCACTCTTCTCAAAGGGTTGCCCTCAGGTCATTGAAGTTCTGGCGTGTATGGTCATAACTTTCTATATGACGATTCTGCTTATCACATAAGCATAAGTTTAAGCACATACGTTTTCTATGGGATTCATGTCTGGAGAAAGTGCAAGCCACTCCATTTAAGGTACCTACCACTATTCCCTGATAATGCGACCTCAATGAGCTGGGGCATTGTCATACATAAAGATGAAATCAGGGCTGTGTTGCTCATGCAGAGGCACAACGACTGGATTAATGGTGTTATTCAGATAGTATTGGCTTGTCACAGTACCATGTAGAGGGCTGTGACCCTGCACCTCAGAACCTCAATGACCTGAGGGCAGCCCTTTAAGAAGAGTGGGATGCTGTACCTCCCCAGACAATAAGTCAATTTGCAAAAGTTGAATATCCCTAACTCTTTGTGAGAAGTACATGTAAAAGTGATTGTTTGATCATTTTGTACTATTATCTGTTTATTTATCTCATTAGGAATATCCACATACTGCAAGAAATGCAGTAATTGTGGTATGTTTTACCGATACCAGGACTGGATGCATGGGCTTCACAACTTTAATGATAAAGTGCTGCTAAGCATCTTTCTATGCATCTTCATAAGGAATTCTGTTCAGGTTTTAATTATGAAATTTAAAATACATTAGGCTCATGATTGTTCAGCCTAATCTAGCACTGATGTATAATCATGACTGTTCTCTCTCAGGATCATGTGGCAGTTGGAAGGGTGCGTTCCATATTGCAAAAGACAACACACATGCCTTACCCAAAGGAGACAGAGTTTCTTCATGCATATTTACATTTTGAGGCACTTACTCACCATGATTATGCCTTTTCATGTCTAAAATGTGGACATCATCCTCCAGTTGTTGTAATGGACTTGCATAAAAAGGGAGTGTTCAACATGGCAGGTAAGCAATCACAGTTTGTCATTTTCTATTTGCAGTTCATTTGTATTATTTAATTTTGTTTCTTTATCCAGTCAGTGACATAAGTGAGCCAACTGAAACCTTCAATGGAGAGGTGAATTCTGATGAGTTCTGGGAGACTCTTATAAGGGAGAGAATTGCAACTGGCTTGTTGAGGAGTAAGTTGCAACAAGACAATTAGGGTATCATGTGCAATAATGTAAACAACTTCCTTGTCTCTTGTACAGATACTTGTTGAGTTCATTGCATCAGTGGTTCCTAACCATGTCCCTGGAGGCCCAACAACACTGTACATTTTGCATCTCTCCATTGTCTGACACTCAAATTTCTGATCTTGGAGTCTCTACTAATGAGCTGATGATCTGAATCGGGTGTGTTTGATTAAGGAGACTTGGACAACATGGATGGTGTTAGGGGGCCTCCAAGAATGTGGTTGAGAACCACTGCATTACACATGTATTTCCACATCTAAACAAAATGCCTTGTTTCAAGAGTTTGTTTCACTACATTATTTTCTGTTTTATTTTAGTTGGAGACACAAATCCTTACACTTTGAAACCCAATTATGAGAACTGGGCCCCATGGATCGGCAGACACACACGCAGGTCACCATCTGTGATAAACACAGAGTGGAAGAAAGTTCAGACCACAAATACACTAGAAAACATAGCTGAAATAGACATGACAGAAGAGAGACTCAGTGATGAATTAATGAAGCTAAAGGTACGCTCCAGCTCAGTATAAATCGCTAAAGCCTCTTTTAATTTGCAGTTTATTAAAAATGGTGATGGTTGAGCAGTAATGAAACAATCACTATGCAGGTCTAAATCAGTTGTTACCTTCTAGTCTTAGTTAGAACTAACACACAAAGGGCTAGTTTCATATTGTAATGTAATAACAAACATATTTGTGCTTTACCAGGTTGCAGACATTCGAAAACTCTGCAAGGCCTGTGGAGTTGGCACTGAAGGCTCAAAGACTGATCTTCTATCCAGACTGAGAGAAGAAATGCAAAATAGAACTGCATACGACAAGATTTTTCAAAAAGTTTGGGGAGCATCAGGTATATGATGGGCTCTGTAAGTTCTGACGTACATGTTTTGAAAGTTAATGAATTTCATTCACAAAACAAACTATACTCCTCTTTGTCAGGTGGATGGGCAGCCATTTTATGCCCTTGTGGTATAGTTTACAGTGTAAAATTTCTCCTCCGTGTCGAAAGTCCCAGAGACTTTACGGACATGTTATTTTCATGGAAACATATACCAAACATTTGTATTTATGACTTTGCCAGAGGACTGGCTACCCATTCCAACTTAAGGAGGCCAGAAGCAGTGCCATTTACACCCTTTGAGGGACGACTTGCTGAATCTACAGACAACAATATAACAGCTGCACAGAGCGGAACCCTAACTGTAAGCCTACCCTGGATAAAAGAGAAGAAGATGGATGAGGATGGTAATTGCCATCCAGTGACTGGTTCTTCCGAGCACTATGCTCTATCTGACAAGTTCCACGAAGCCAACAGTAAGGATAAGCGAGACGCACTTAGAAAGATTCAGATTGTCCCAGAGTTGGCTGGCAGAGTGAACACACAAGCTGCAGAACAACTTTTCGCTGGAATGCGCAAGAACAATTATTTCTTGAATATGATGTCTCCCACCACCCACATGTTTTTTGTAAGAAACATTTTGCACATACAAAACAAAGAAAAAAATGGATCCATGCAGTCAAAAATACAAAAGGACCTTGGGCATCCAAAAACCACCATAAACCTCCAAACTGATTTGTTTGGACGTTTGGTTGTAGGTAAGTTTATTGCATGTATACTTTGAACCTTATCTCTTATTTGCCATTTACAAATCATTATGTCTCTTTAATTAAAGAGAACAGGGCTCCTGAAATGACCAGACTACATCTGATAAAACCTAGCAAGGCTTGCTGGGGAAAGCCACTGACTCGATCACAGCGTAAACTGGTAATATAGCTAAACGGTTATTAATTGCACAACTGCAGTCCTCTATTATGATTAAATTTTTGATTTTGCATTTTAATTTATGCATTCAGACAGTCATATCCTAAGCAACTTACAACTGATTCATCATAGACCCAACAATATTCACTGTGTGCAACTCCAGGTCTTTTAGAAGAGTAAGACTACTAAGAATCTGTTTTGTAAGTAATAGAATATTTCTGTTGTCTTGACAGATTGCTCAAGTTCGTTCTGCGAATGCTGATGATGAAGTAGCACTTGTGGGCTCTATTGTCATAAAACAGAAAGACTTGATAACACTGACAGACCTTTGCGAGGTGGAAGGAAATGTAAGATATAGACAAAAAAATGAATCAAAACTTAAAATAATAATGTAATGTCCGTTTCAAAGTAGCTACATGTTGTTGATATTTTCCCCCAGGTGCTGAATTCCTGCTTCTGTGTTCTGCAACAGATTGCACTTTCCCAGGTTCAACCTCAAAGTTTGAGAGCATAAATAAATTAATTTTGTTCAATTCATAACAATTTTCTTTTTGCGGCCAGAATGTGGACATCTATCCCGTTGACAGCCATGTCTTAGTGACATGGTTGCCACCAATTTGTGCACATCCCATGGACAACTTACCTGTAAGTATCACTGACATGTGTAATGTCTTTAAACGTTAAACAAACTATTAAAATGTATATTTTATAGCATATATAGTATATGTAATAAACTAATTTTATTATATATGTAGCCTGAAATTATGAGCAAGGATGCTGTGGTCTTCCCATCTTGGGTGCCAGGGCATTGGATGCTCTGTGTGAGTCTGCTCTAATACAATACATAAACATACAATACCAATTGTTGTGCAAACTTAACTTAAATCAGCGGCATATTTCAGATTATTTCCTTGATATTATTAGTTTCCTAACAACTAACACAGGGTAAAAACATTTTTTCAGATCATGAAGCCAAAATTGCGAGAATTGTATTTTCTCAATTCCCTGAAAACTCCAGGTTTTGGAGATGGCACTTACATTGCCATATACAGGTTTTCCTGTTACAGAATTTTGTGTTCTCTTGTTCTATGTTCAGTTCTCTTTTTTTTTTTTTTTTTTTTTTTGTTCTCACCCCACCCCCCACCATTGGCTTTTTTCTCATTGCATAAAATTTAAGAGTAACTTTACTTGCAACACACTTTAATTTTAGGGTCCTATATTTATACATTTTGTGCATCCCTGCATTGAGAAGAAATCCATGGGAAAAATAAGGGCGGGACAGTTCCTGTTAAACTCTGCCTTTATTATTTACTGTTCTATTTCAAATTTACTTGGTAATCATATGTAGTATTGCAGGGTAGTTATCTTTTAAAAACCCTGTTTGATTGACTGTTTCTAGTGTATATCTTAATGTGTGTTGTGTTTTTTTTTTTTTTTTTTTTTTTTTTTGCTGGGGGCATTCATTTATTTTGACAGAGAAATTGCTCAGAACCTGTGTCCTGGAACATGGACAGAATTCTATTCGGAGGACCTTGGGGTATGTTTCATTTTACACCAAATGTGATTGAAAATTTTAATGAATTTAGTGGTACTAGATTAAAAATAATATCATATGTAATTTACTTATATCTAGGATATACCTCGACAAGAGATGTCTTGCAGCTGTGGAGTCTTCATTCTAATGGTAGGATCAATGGTTACTATTGATTCTGCAGGTGCTTGGTCAGAATTAAACCCATGTGATGTTATTAATACATAATTTATGTTGCAGTATGCTCTCTATGTCATCTTGGGGGGAACATTTGACTTTTCAGAGGTGGGTTTTCCAAGCTCATTAAAAAAACATTCTGTAAGTTTTTAGAATTGTTTTGATAAACTTGTGCTTTTCCCATCTATAGTCAGACATACCAAGTATAAGAAGATGGTGGTCTGTCCTTTTGCTGGAGAAATTCCCACCAAGGTCTGTTCTTTCTTTTCACTTTCTTATCTTTTCCTTTCTTTTCACTTTCTTATCTTTTCCTTTCTTTTCTCTTTCTTATCTTTCTTCCTTTCTTTCTTTCTCTTTCTTATCTTTTCCTTTCTTTCTTTCTTTCTTTCTTTCTTTCTTTCTTTCTTTCTTTCTTTCTTTCTTTCTTTCTTTCTTTCTTTCTTTCTTTCTTTCTTTCTTTCTTTCTTTCTTTCTTTCTTTCTTTCTTTCTTTCTTTCTTTCTTTCTTTCTTTCTTTCTTTCTTTCTTTCTTTCTTATCTTTACTTTCTTTCTTTCTTTCTTTCTTTCTTTCTTTCTTTCTTTCTTTTCTAACAAATGGATGGCAAAATGCCTTTACAGTTAATGTGACTTTTAGTTAATATATCTTCATGCAATGAAACTTGATATACTGTATTATAAATGTGTTTTTATGTCATAAATTTATCAAGATCGGTCATGGAAATCCAGCCAAGAAAGAGAAGGCGGACTGACAAGCCACTCAAAACTGGTATGATTTATTTTGTTTGAGGTGCTCTATTATTTAGTAAGTGCTGACTGTCATTTACTGACGTTATTCATTTGTCCCTTCACAGTGGCAACTGTTGACCAAGCCCTGAACATACAGGAGGTATGTATTTGTTATTACTCAATTTATAAAAGGCAAGGGAATCATAATAACCACAAGAAGTTCAGATTGTTATGTTTTGTTCATATATAGCTTCCTCCGCTGGTCCTTCGGGAAATCTTGTTGGAGGTTGTGCTTCATGAAGGTGATGTTGCAATTGGCTCCCTTGCCCTCACCTGCAGGTGCTTCAACAGCATTGTGAGCTCGGAAAGTTTCCGCCGAGAGGCTCACTTTAGGTGGTTGGACAGTAAGTTTTATTAGTGTCACTGTTTGTTTAATCTCAGCTCTCTCTATATATTTTTTCTCAGTTATGTATGGTTGAATATTAAGACAATTATGAGGTCAGGTGTTTTTTTTTTTTTTTTTTCCTCAGGTGTTGTGAACTGGAAGGCATACAGCGAAAATTTCAGAAACCTATACAGGGTTCCATACAGTCTTTCTAGATGTCTCCATTGTGAGACTACATACAAAGACTGTGGAGAAGGCTACAGAGGAAGAGGGAAAAGAGGTGTGTTGCAGGGGTTCTATGACTCTGATGACTTCCGAGGATACTGCAACCACGACTGTTTCTATGAGGCTGGAGGAAGCATCTAATGTGCAATGTGTTCCACGTTTATTGCTTATTTTATTTTATTCCCTCTTTTTTACTATTACATTAAGTATCTAGTATAATAAGACTTGGGTCTTATTGATCAATAAAGTGATGTTAATGTTTCAAGTTTTCAGAGTGATTATTCTAAATAAACACATTTTACCTTAATTTAAAGGTTAATGCATCATATATATTTAGAAAAATACAGGTGGAAAAAAAGACCAATACAATCATTTTCAACATTGCTTTACTCACAGGCTATTAGTATTACAAGATCTGTATCTTATAACATAAGAACGAGAAATTTGGTTTATGAAAGAATTCCTTTTTAAAGAAAATAGGTCAGGTTTTGCGTCAATGCAAGTGAATGAGAGAAAATAATTTTTGAATTATTTTCCCGTTTGAATTGTGCCATAAATGTAATATGTTGTCTGTGAATTTTTTTATATAATTTCTCATGTAACGAGTTTGACAGTATATTGTATGATTGTTTGGCTAGCAGTTGTGGAACAGACAACGAGAAAGACTACACGTCCCATATGTGACGTCGCCGCATAACACATATTCCCTCCACAAATCACGGTTTTCACCACGCTCAACTAGTTTGTCTTCTCCCTGAAAGAAGGCGGTGAAGTGTACCAAAGACACAGGCATGTTTAGCGGGATCCGTGTGCTAGTGGGGTGATGTATATCAAACACGTCGAAAGAGTTGTAGTAGTCCACAAAGAGCTCTCACACAAAGTCTAACCGTATGAAAATTCTACCCGCTAAATTGTAGCATTCTTTACACGAAACATTATATAAAAATTTCACACCGTATGAAAATTCTACCCGCTAAATTGTAGCATTCTTTACACGAAAAATTATATAAAAATTTCACAGAGAACATAATGTTCACATTCATTGCAAAATTCAAACGGGATTTGAAAATAATTATTTTCTCTCATTCACTTGCATTGACGATTTTTCAACCTAGAGGTAGCGGGGTTAGCTGAAGGGGCGGGACTTACCATCTCTATACGGTTTTGATTGGGTCGTTGGAAAATGCCCAGACCGGTTTGCAAACGCCCAATAATTGGGAAACGCCTTCTTGTTGTTCCGCAGAGACGTATATTTGAAACAAAAGGTAACCTATCACATTAACGATGTTAGTTTGAATGTATGACAGTATCAAAGTCAAGTTAAAAAAATTGATAACATTTTTACAGATTATGTAGTTAATGTTAACTAAGAATAATGTTAACCAAGTGGTTTTTTTGTGTGTGTTTGTTTTTTCTCAATGTCAATTTAAAAAAGGTACTGTATATGTTTGATTAGCCATCAGATAAAATTAGACTTTGATTGGAAGTGGTTATGCATCATAGGAAGTTCATTCAACAAATTGGTTTATTAAATATTAAAAATGTTTTGGAGTAAATGGTTGGTTCGATTTTAAGTTTTTGCGCATGCGCAGTTTGAACTTAACAAATGCTCCATTTTAAAGTGAACATCGAGCTACTTTTTACCACAGCGGATTTCAAGAGTTGCTGCTTGTGAGAAATTCGGTAGCTGTGTGGTAGTTTCATTTCAGCGTTTCTGCAGAATAACTTGTATGCATTCATTATTTTTATAATTGACTGTCATAAAAATATATGCTGTTTTCAAACGGATTTCAGTAATTTTGGGTGGTTTTAAATGCTGTTAATGAACGAGGTATTTATTCAATCCATCGTTTCTTCAGAGTCATTACTATGTTAACAACATGTTGATGGAAATTGTGATGTTTCTGCTTACAGCAATGCTTGTTTGGGATCCTTTACCGTCGGTGCGCACTGGAAGACTACAGTACCTATAGATCACCGGTTTAGAACTACAAACTACGGCAAGTCTTATAGCTCAAAATACACAGCACGTTTTTTTTTCCCCGTTTTTTTTTCATTGTGATGGTGGTTCCTGCATCACGAATGGTATAGTTATAATAAAGTGTAACTTTTTGTTTTATTTATTGTGAATCATTTAACTAATGATTTAAGTTATACTTTGTGTTATGTTACACTTCTATATAATCACATAATCTAATGTTGATAATCTGTTGCTGATTTAATGTGCTTTTGTGAATGTGCTTTTGTGAAAATATGTTTAATGAAATTGAGTAATGAACAGTTTCAAAAATAACGTAGTGTTAAATGAGATTTTCTCACATTTATTGAACATTTATAATGTCTTCAGCTACTATTTGAAGAGCTCAGAGAGAGGGATGGCGTGCACTTATTCTAAAGGCGTGCATTTATTCATTTGATATCAACTGTTAATATCTGTGTTTTGTTTGTTCTATTAGAGTCATTATTTATATATATAGTCATATATAATTTATATAATATGCAATCATATTTGACATATATTGTAAAGCATTGTTTAACACTTCACTTAAAATATCTATATGAATTTCTTAGAATTTTTATTGAATTGTAATTCTGCTTCCTTTAATTCAAATTCGAATTGAAATTCTAGATCCTGTTTTTGACATCAATTCAAATTAAATTCAAGAATTGAATTGGATTTCACATAATGTGTTTGTGTAAACTATTAATCAGACTATTTATAATTATTTAAAAGCCTAGGTCTATTTACAGACACAGTTGTACATACAGACATTTGAACTTTGTGATGGGGAAACAAAATATTTAGTACTATAGTGGTCCAATACAAATTATTGTCATGTTAAGATGTCTTAATTTAATGGGTATTGAAAAAAAAATAGTTTGAAATGTTGAAAAGGCACCGATTTTGTGGGATGGCCAATCTATTTATAAAAAAATATGTATACACACTTTGTCCTATTGTAATTTAACTGTTTTTTTTTTACTTTAAGAGTCCTATTGTAATTTAACTGTTTTTTTTTAAACTGTTTTTAGCAGTATTTTAACTATTTGCACATTTGTAAGTTGCTTTGATGAAATGTAAATGTAAGAGTCTTAAATTGACTATTGCATTTAGATGACTCTAAAATTCACTGTTTTTAAACAAAATACCTCAAAACAGTTTTGCTTGACTCGCTTGTAACCAAAAGAGTCAAATATATGCAAACATCCTTTTATGGAATCACATGACTCTTAAATTAATTCGTTCTATACAAAATAACTTTTAAATTGACTGGCTTGTAACCAAAAGACTCAAATGTCCTTGTATGGAATCAAATGACTCTTAAATTGACTCGTTTGAAACAAAATAAGTCGTAAACTGACTCACTTGTAACCAAAAGACTCAAATGTCCTTGTATGGAATCAAATGACTCTTAAATTGAATTGTTCAGAAATAAAATAAGTCTTAAACTGACTCACTTGTAACCAAAAGACTCAAATGTCTTGGAATATGACTCTTAAATTGACTCGTTTCCTTAAATTGAGTCTTTGATAATTAGTTAACTCATTACAAATCTTGTTCAAACATGTCAAAACATATATTAGACACTCAATACCTCTTGGTCTCTGTCTGTCTCTCTCTATTGCAAGGGACCCATCAAATAGCAGCGCACACACTCGGTTAAGAGCAGGTGCATACACATTTTTTGCCAAAGTTAATATACATCTGTTGCAAAGCTTATATTGACAACATTTTTTATTTTATTTTTTTATTTATTTATTTTAAAGGAAAGATAGAAATAATAATACCAACATAAACTCACTACTTTGTTGGTGTATTTTTTTTATATCCAGAAGTTTCGAAAAGGTCACATCGATGATAATATAATGTTTAGTGCAAATCTTCTCTTTAGAACAGCATTTTCATTAATTTTAATTGTAATGTTTTGTTTTATATACTTCTATCCACTAGAGGGTGCGTGCTGTATTGTCTTTCCCTTTTAACCGGAAAGGAAGCCATTTTGTCTACGGTGCATTCTTATTTATCTAAAATATTTTTAGGCCAGTATATTTATATGTTTTTGTGTGTTTGTATGTTTTGTGGTTGTAGGCCTATTTTGTGATTAATTGTATAAAGGCACCGTTTTTTACAGTGCAAAGTACTGTTAATGTAATTTAACTTGCCAACGTTTTGATTAGAACAAATAAGTTGTGTGCTGTTTAAAACATTTTTTGGTGGTATGATTGTTCTTATTAGTTTAATAGTTAATGCATAATTTTTTTTAGTATTGAATTGTTTATTGGTATACATGTTTTGCCTTATTTGTAAATTTCATAATCTTAACGTTTTAAAGTAGCCTATAGTTCACAAACTGTGCTGAAGAACATTTTCGCCATTTACTTAACCTATTTTATTTTATAATGATAATGTAAATCAGGGTTTCTCAGTTGCACTCCTCGCGACCCACTGCTCTGCATATTGTGTATGTCTGCCTTATTTAACACACCTAATTCACATCCTCAGCTCGTTAGGATAGACTTGTCTATCCTAACGAGCTGAGGATCTGAATCGGGTGTGTTATGTAAGGGAGACATATGCTGCGTCCCAATTCGCCTACTTATACTACGCCCTAAAAGTATGTCCTCTTTTTGTGAAGAAAAAGTATATACTTTTGAGTGTGTAGCAAAAAGAGTAAGCAAGCTTTGGGACATGCTATCACGTCATCTTTAACGGACGGCTCTGTCGCGTGCTGCGTGCATCCTGTCACCGTAAACTGTCCTGTCAATCATCTCGTCATAGTTAAAATCCTCCATTCAATCTAATTTGCTTTCCTACCGTTTCAGAGCATGTTCATCTGCCAGTCGTGGGTCTTTCATGCAGAGACTCTCCTCGTGTTTGCAATTTTAATATAATGATGCATTTAAAAAGTAATGGCTAAAAGTGTCTTTACAAAAGTTCACAATGCTGGTGCATATGCAATATAATGTGGACAACATTGAATAAATTCGTTTTCGTCAGGTTAGATACTGATAATTAATCACTCAAACCTGTTTATCTAAACCTCTGACACAGCTGCGGGACTCAGTAAAGCTGGTTTATTGATTAGTAGTAAATCACCGTCACCTGCTTTCAAATGGAGCAGCATTTACTACAAAGAGCCATAGTTAACTGACAAGCTGAGCCAAATCGCGTTAAAATCGAGGACGTATTGTCGGCGATATTTAATGCGATATGGCTCAGCTGGTCAGTGATCTACGGCTCTTTGTAGTAAATGCTGCTCCATTTGAAAGCAGGTGACGGTGATTTACTGCTAATCAACGAACCGGCTTTACTGATTAGATGCGCATAAAAACATTGTGCGATTAATCGTGCAGCCCTATTGTGCGTGTATGTATATCTATACACCTTGTCAAACAGTAAAATATATATTTATTATTAATGTGAAATAAATTCCCTCTTATTATGAAAGATGTTTTTTGATCATACTGACCAGTGTTATTCAGGACACAAATGAAGATTAGGCCTAATAAATAATAAATTAAAATAAAAAGGTGTAATACACTGTGTCCAGCACACACTGACTTAAGTTGCATGTACATTTATATTTTATAATGGCTACAATGTATTTATTGGCATGATATAAAACGATGTGTGCAAAAGTCTTTTGTTTTTTCCATGGTGCAGTCTGCTTGGGACTGATGTTTGTGATATTGTTCTTAAATGCAATTGCTTTTATGTTTTGTAAACCTCTTTTACTCTTATGTTGCAGAAGACGGTGTAATCTGATTTGAGGTAAAATGTTAAATCACAATTTTTTTTCACGATTTTTTTCTCATAAGTGTAATCAGTGTTCGTACAGATTCTGTAAAATGAAATTCCAGGACTTTTCAAGCACTACTTTTTTGGATTTCAAGGACTTCAATAACCGATCCCTGAATTGTCACTGCATTTGTAATTTTTAAAATGATTTAAAACAAAATAAGAATAAATAATGGAATTACAAATAGGACAAATAAATACAAAATTAGAACAAAGAAAAGCTGCAAATTAAATAAACAGTGTTTTTATAGTAGATCGGTATACATTTGAATAAAGTAATCAAATGTGAAAAAAATTTAATATTCATTATTGTATAAATTAAATATAGATGGATATTTTTGTAAAGTTTAAAAGGGTAGACTATTTAGTCTAGAGCAGTGAGTAATTTCTTTGTCCTTTGATTAATATGAAAACACAGCAGCAGTTTTATTAAACTCCTGCCCCTTTAAGACTGAACACATGGACCCCATTTGAACATGGCTAACTTACATTCACTTGAGATATAATTGACTTTGTTAACTAGTAAACGACTTTATATTTACATAGTTTTGTGTAAATTCGTCCGTACAAGAGCAAAACGTGACAATTTAATTCAGTATTCTTGAATGTTTGCGTTCATCACTGTGTTTCGGACAGGTAGAAAGAGTCATTTCTAATATATAACGCATACATCTCAAAAACTATAAGCTCGGTTGATCAGAAGCGAAAGAGGACGAGGCAAGGATGACGGCTATTTATAGATAGATAGATAGATAGATAGATAGATAGATAGATAGATAGATAGATAGATAGATAGATAGATAGATAGATAGATAGAGATATAGATAGATAGATAGATAGATAGATAGATAGATAGATAGATAGATAGATAGATAGATGCAATGACCGTTAAGTGTTTATTTAAAGAATTTGCGGAAAATGGTCTAGTGTTTGGAATACTGTGATGTCCGGAATACAGGAAGTCTACGTTAGAGAACCTGTCGTTATACATAAATCAGGTAACAGGTCATGTTTTACTTTACTTACATATACGATTTAGTTTTCATCCAAATAATACGTGACGACCAGCAGCATTCAACATTAGTGCGCGTGTCTCTCTCGTCAGTTAACGACGTTAATAATAAGCTAGTTTACTAATTTTAATTTTCTTTGCCATTGACATCCGACTGAACTACAAACTTTCCACTGATGTCTGTTTAAAGAGATGTGCTCGACCAGCTCACGCGTCTGTGCCATGGTCTGTGCCGCTGCGCGTTTCTAGTGCTCGTGTGCCACAGTTTCAACAAATAAGACTCATTCTTCATAGACAGCCTTCTTTTTTGTCTCCATTCTACTTTCTGTTATGAGTGTTTCTTTGTCTGGACACACTGACTGTAGTAGGCTTCAAAATAAAGGCCAATATTTTTTATTTTTTTTTAATCGAAGTCATTTAAAAAATAAATCGTGAACAGGGTGAATCGAGATTGCGATTTTATAACGATTTATCGTGCAGGCCTAGACCCCAGACAATAAGATTTAACTTTGTAACAGAACAATATATATTTTTTAGCAAATATAATTTTACTCTGTTTATAAATGTTTTTTAACAAATATAATTTTACTCTGTTTATTAATGTTTTTACTGAACATTTGTGCAGTTTTTGGAGGATTTATGATTTTTTCTATTATTTCTATACATAAATAAATATTTATTTAAATAGGATTTTTTTTTAAAAAAACAGCATTTTATGTTAAAGGTCCCCTGACATGGGTTTTTTGTATTATTTTATAATGTTTCCTGGGTTGCCCTTATAATGTTAGTATGTTTTTTAGATCAACAATAGTCATAATTTAGAAATAAAAGGCATTTCTCCTAGTCTGATTTTAGCTTCTGCTTAGAACGGGCTGTTAGAAGGGGCGTGTCTGCTGTGGGATTCAATGTAACCGCCCACTGCTGTGATTGGCTGACATGCTTGCATATGAAATAGCTACATATTACATGTGAAACTCTCTTGAATATGTTTTACTACAGCTATTATATGTTTTACTATTACGTTTTGCTATTTACAATTTACTATTACAGATATCGAGATTACTGATTCGAGTGAGAAGTTTTTGAAGTATTTAGATTCTCATCACATAAAATGTTGTTGTGATTGAGCAAGCAGATGACAGTCTGTCGATCATGAGAATGAAGATCTTATTGTATAATGCAGTTTCTGCTTTATCTGCTTTCACCAATGCAGACACGATGATGTACATAGAGTATAAGAGCTTCATTGTGCAGTGTAACGCTGTTCTCTCTAAACCCCGGAACTCGTCCGCTCTCGTCGAGGTAAAAAGCTGCACTTGAACTCACGGAGAGAACTGGAGCCGAATGTAAGCTGTAGCCTAATGTGCGTTCTGGACCTACGTTTAAGAAGCTAACTGTCTATTTCTGCACATATATTATATATAGTAGTCTATATTCGTCATTCAAAAAGAAAAACTGACGCTGTCGACTGCAGATACACAATGTAAACAAAGCAGCGCGTGCTTACCGTTTAGAATATCAATCCTGCTAAACACTTTCTTTAAATAAGATTATTCTCATCCTACTCAAAGAAACGATCTGAAGTTGATAATAGTCTGGCTTGACTTACTGATGCATAAACAGTATCGGACGATTTTGAGAGAAAGATTAACTAACCTGTCTCCTGTCTGTTGGACCATACAAAACTTTGGGAGTTGAGTCGGTGCATTTCCAGAGAAAATAAAATTAACCCATTGTTTCTTCAGAGGTGCAGATGAAGGAACTAAAAATACTTTTGTGTTCATTTGTACATCCGAATACTGAGCAACTGCCCTGCTTCACTCGTTTGCAAGACATATTTCTCGAAACTCAAATCTCCAATTTCTCTACAAAAAAATAACTTAGTCACTTTAACCACTAGATGGCTATAGTGCTCCACTAGGCCTATGTACTATTTGAATTACTGAAAGATATAGTTTCTAAAGTTGGATTCTTATCTAAATATTATAAAATCACAATTATAACAAAAATAAAATACTTTTTGTCAAAGTTTTGCATTTGTTTTTGTACTGAAAAAAACAATAGCTTGGAACAAGAACAGTAGTTGGTCTCATCTCTTATCTTTTTTATAGCCTTGCAAGTTTAGGCTATTCGTGTGTGGAAGTTTTTTGCATTGTTGGAAGTGTGCCACTTTATTTCTGTCATTTCTGTCTGTGTTCTGCGTTATTTCTGATTTTGATGATGAATTTTGTCTATTTTGAGTCTAATGATAAATAACTATTTAATTATTTATAGATAGATATTTAAAAGACATCATAAATCATCCAAAAACTGCACAAATATTGAGTAAAAACATTAATAAACAGTAAAATATTTTTTTAAAAAAACAAAATAAAAACTATTGTTCTGTTACAAAATTAAATGTTATTTTTTGGGGTCCAATGGACCCCGAAGACCATGAGTGTGACTATTTTTGTCATGCCTACATAAAATATATGACAATATAACAACCTACTTTATAGCAGGTTATATATACGTGTGTGTGTGTGTGTGTGTGTGTGTGTGTGTGTGTGTGTGTGTGTGTGTGACACACATACTATTGTGATCAGCTGGGGTGTCTTGCCTATATAGTTAAGAATTTAGCAACCAAAATAATAAATATAGTAGTTATGTACATTTAACATTGAAACGTTTTACAATCAAATTAACTGAATGCTTGTATATTTATTAGCCTACATCTTTGCATATATTTGTACAGGATGTCAATTGTAAATTATTATTCATTGCTTTGTTGTAATGTGATTTAATACTAATTGAAGTTTTTATTTTTTCATTTTTTTTAATGTTTATTTACTAAAATGCAGTAATGTGTAAATTAATTTACCTTGTTTTTTGTGTGTGTTTGTACAGATGCCACGCATGTAAGCAAGCCCGGCGTTCCCAGGCCGCAAAGAAAAGGATGGCTGACCGTATGGTTGGTGATCCTGAAGAGGCTCTGCCACCTCTTAAAAAAATGGCAGAAATAACTGAACGTTGTGTACATCACAACGGGACAAACCATGTACAAACCTTTGAACAAACCTTTGAACAAACCTTTGAACAAACCTTTGAACAAACCTCTGAACAAACCTCTGAACAAACCTCTGAACAAACCTCTGAACAAACCTCTGAACAAACCTCTGAACAAACCTCTGAACAAACCTCTGAACAAACCTCTGATTTGTTTAAGCAACATACTAATTTGACCATGAAAGCTGTTTCTGATTTGTGTCCACAGAAATCTTTCATCAGAGGCTCTTTCCATCAGGCAGCGAAGTGTTTTGGCATCAATATTGGCAGACAATGTGCAGCAAACAGTTTAACTGCAATTTTGATGTGTAAGGTTAAAAGTGTGTTGCGAATGGACTCCGAGTCACCTGGATGATGTTCTAATGCTTGGAGATAAGCTGTACAGTGCCATGAGAGATGCTGGGAAAATCCACGATGCTTTCCACGGCTTCATAAAAGTTGATGAGCTACCTGACACACACACAGTGAATAATTGTTGTTTTTCAATAAACTATTCTTTGCCTTTTACTGGGTTGTTTGGAATTAATCATTATGATGCTGCTCTGCAAGGCTTTGCCATGTCCCTTGATGAAGCATTAAATCAAGCATTCCAGAGGTATGATGCGTGTTTGGTAAACATTGACCAGACCATATGTGCAGCTGTCAGACAAGGTTCGTGGTATGCAGTGATTGATCCACATGCACGACTCGGTGATGGAACAGTTTCCAATCGTGGTAAGAGTGTAGTGGTTTTTCATCCTAGCATGGATGCTTTGTTCATTCATTTCAGGAGACTGGGTGCGTCCATGAAAGCATATAACCGTTCATTTGAGGTAACTGGAGTTCAAGTGAATATGGTTGAGAAAAGCAGTCAGCATGAACAATTGGTGAGTCAGGACAATATTGATGCAGAAAGAGTAAGTAAAGGTGTAGACTCGGAAATGGCAAGTTGCAGCCACTCTTTGACTGATTTTAAAAGCACAGATCAAATGCTTGTAAATGAACCATGTACACATGAGAGCACAGGAAAATATGATTGCCCAAGCAATGAAAATGCACCTGAGGTTGAACTTGTTTTGCAAACTGACAGTGTTTCTTTGACTGACATCATAAGCACAGATCAAGCTGTGGATGAAACATGTACACAAAAGAAAACAATGTCTTTATGTCCAAGAAATGATAGCACAGCTGATGTTGAATTTATTTCAGAAACTGACAGTGTTTCTTTTCAGTTCAGTCCATTAACATTACAGCAACAAAAAAGTATTTGCTTGAAGCTGAACATTGTACATGTTGTAAAAGATCAAAACAATCCAGATGAGATTGTTCAAATGGCTGAACCTTGTAAAACTAAAGATATTGTAGGTGATGGTAACTGCTTTTTCAGATCGGTAGCTTATGCTGTTAGTGGCAGTGAACGAGAACACAGAAAACTAGAGACGTGCTGTTGTAACACACATTCTCCAGAATGAAGGAAGGTACAGTCAATATCTGAGACAAGGACATAGTTCTGTTGTAAACTACATTGACAGTTCAAGAATGAAGTATGTCGGAACTTGGGCAACAGAGCTGGAAATACAAGCAGCCAGTGATTTAATTGGTGTGGACATATTTACATACAGTCAAGATAAATGGCTTAAATATTCATCCTCAAATGTTTTAGTAAATCGACAGAGTACTCAATCTAAGGGGATTTATTTGAAACATGTAAATACTTGTCACTATGAAGTTGTTGTTTGTGTAAAAAGAACAGATCACAGCTGTGTTTCCGTTTGTAAATCATCATTTGAAGCTTCAATGTGTCATGCATCATTAAATGTTAACTCAGACCCACGGAAACTTTATAGACAGAAAGTCCTATATAATAGCAATCATGAGTCTAAAGAGGAGAAAAGAATCAATGTAAACAAAAGATATCACGACGATGAAACTTACAAACAGAAACTACTGACTTCCAGCACTGAAAAATACAAACAAAACGAACAGTTTCAACAAAAAGTAAAGAAAATTAGCACAGATAAATACAAGTCAAATTTTCTGCATCAGCAGGCTGTGAAAGAATACAGTATACAAAAGTATGCCACAAATACCGCACACAAAGAGGCAGTCAAAAACTACAGTGTTGACAAATATAGCAACAATACCGCACACAAAGAGGCAGTCAAAAACTACAGTGTTGACAAATATAGCAACAATACCGCACACAAAGAGGCAGTCAAAAACTACAGTGTTGACAAATATAGCAACAATACCGCACACAAAGAGGCAGTCAAAAACTACAGTGTTGACAAATATAGCAACAATACCGCACACAAAGAGGCAGTCAAAAACTACAGTGTTGACAAATATAGCAACAATACCGCACACAAAGAGGCAGTCAAAAACTACAGTGTTGACAAATATAGCAACAATACCGCACACAAAGAGGCAGTCAAAAACTACAGTGTTGACAAATATAATGAAAATGAGATACACAAATCTAAGGTGATTGATTACAACAAAGAGAAATATAAAAATGATATTAGTTTTGCCAATAGTATTAAAATGAGAAATGCAGTAAAGCGGTGTGAGACAGAGATCAAAAGGAAAGAGATTGACTGTGTGATTAAACAATTTAAAGAAAAAATATCAACAGGTCCTGATTATGTGTGTTCAGTTTGTCATCGCTGCTGCTTCAAAATGCAAGTGAAAAATTGCAATAAAAATAAATATTTTCAGATATCTGTTGATGCTGGCTATATTGCAGAAAAATGTATAACACTGAATTATTTGCACAAGTGTAATAGAAACTGCAGCAAAGATTGTGTTTATAAAGATACTCCAGCTGAATCTCTGTGGATTTGTCACACATGTGATAGAAAAATAAGTGAAGGTAAAATGCCTGCTGAAAGTGTAGCAAACAATCTTGCGCTGGATCCAATTCCTGTTGAATTGAGTTGTTTAAACTCTCTTGAAGAACATCTAATAGCAAAGCATATTCCATTTATGAAGATGCTGGCATTGCCGAGAGGTGGCCAAAATGGGGTGCACGGTCCCGTAACTTGTGTTCCATCTAATGTTACAGATGTGGTAAATGTTTTACCAAGATCAGAAAATGATGATTTGATGATACGCGTAAAGCTTAAGAGGAAATTAACATACAAGGGACATTATGAATATAAATTTGTGCACACTGATCATGTCAAAACTGCTCTGGCATATTTAAAAGAAAATAACAAATGGTATACAGATGTAGAGTTTAATGAAACCTGGATTAATCCTCTGAGTAAAACAGAAGAACAGGTCAATGATGCAAGTAAAAGCACTGAACATGATATAGATGGATGTCAAGACATGTGTGTCGATAAAGAGCACAATATTGAGAATGAAGATGAAGAGATCACTGATGAAACACTTCATGATCGACAACAACACGGTTTGTTTATGGATTCATGTTTACAGCCAGTGGATATTGCACAAGAGGTTTTAGATCAACATTTTGATGGAATTATGTCACTTGCACCAGCAGAGGGCAATAATCCAGTGAGAATGTTAATGGATGAAAGTAATGAAGCCAAATGTTTTCCAGTTCTCTTCCCAAAAGGAACAGGAACATTTCATGATCAGCGACCTGAAAAACTAACACTCTCTAGATATTTGAATAATAGAATACTAAATGCAGATGGACGTTTTGCTCAAAACTTAGACTACATCTTTTATGGACAATATTTGTCTGAGCTTAATCAAGTTATCTCAAATGTCTCTATTGCTTTGAGGAAAGGCCATGACACCCGAAACAAAACAAAAATCACAGCTGAAATGCTGACAAACAAAGAGTCATTGCAAAAGATTTTAAATTTTGATCAGGGTTATAAATTTTTGAAGCCAGTGAGAGGGAGTCCTGTTTTTTGGCAAAGTGTTCAAAAAGATTTGTTTGCAATGGTGAGACAATTAGGTATCCCAACATGGTTTTGCTCATTTTCATCAGCAGACTTGCGATGGCCAGAGCTAATGCAATCTATTGTGAAACAAGAGGGCTGTGAAAATCCTATTGATGAACTTGATTGGTCTGATAGATGTGGTATGCTCAAACGCAATCCTGTTATTGCTGCCAGAATGTTTGATCATCGATTTCATTGCTTTCTTAAAGATGTGATCATGTCGCCTGCCCAGCCAATTGGAAAAATAATAGATTATTTCTATCGAATAGAATTTCAACAGCGTGGGTCCCCTCACACACATTGTCTCTTTTGGGTTGAAAATGCTCCTCAAGTGGACAGAGATGATGATGATGAAGTCGTAGCATTTGTTGATCAATACGTCACTTGTGAAATGCCACCTGAACAACAGGAAAAAATGCATGAAATTGTGAGCACTGTCCAACAACACAGTAAAAGACATTCAAAAACATGTAAAAAGAAAGGAACTGTTTGTAGATTCAACTTTCCACGTCCACCAAGCAAACATACTTTCATTACAAGAAGCAGCAAGAGTGAAAAGGATGAAAAAGAAACTGATGATAAAAAAAATGAAGTTACATGCAAAAAGACAAACAACTGTCAACAAATATCAAAAGAACTAGCTGAAGCTATAATGAAAAGAGTGAGAGAATGTTTGTTGAATAGTGATGTTGTCTTTGACTCAGTTGACTCTATGTTTGCATCTATTGGTATAAATCAAGAGACATTTGAAATGGCTTACAATAAAATGACAAATAAAACCAGTGTTGTGTTGAAAAGAAATCCAAATGATATATGGGTGAATCAATACAACCCAGATCTTTTACGATGCTGGAATGCAAACATGGACATTCAGTTTGTTGTTGATGCTTATTCATGTATTGTATATATCATTTCATATATTTCCAAAGCTGAGAGAGAAATGGGATTGCTGCTGGCTAATGCTCAAAAAGAAGCACACAATCAAGGTAATATGGATGCTAAACAAGCTTTAAGAAAACTAGGCAGTGTATTTTTACATAACCGAGAGGTCTCTGCTCAAGAGAGTGTGTATCGACTGACTAACATGAAACTAAAAGAAGGATCAAGGAAAGTGGTGTTTATTCCAACCGGTACTGAACCAAATAAGAATGAGTTTACCCTTAAACACTATACATAAAAAAGCTGAATGTGGAGAAGATGACAGTGATGGTATATGGATGAAAAGCATTTCAGACAGGTACAGATCTCGTCCACATACAAATGAATTCAGTGGAATGTGTTTAGCAACCTTTGCATCAGACTACCGAGTTTTGACTGCTTCTGAAAAATGTTCAGACAGAGTAAGACTGGAAAATGACATGGGGTTTGTGAGAAAAGAACTCGATACCGACTCTGCCATTGTGCGATATGCTCGTTTTTCACCCACTAAAAATTCAGAAAATTATCATCAAAGTATTTTAGAATTATTCCTACCTCATTTTGTGCGAGATCAATTGAAACCAACCAATTTCAATACATATAAGGATTTCTATGAGACTGGATTTGTAACAATTTCAAATGATGAGCTTGAGTCAGTGAAAATGATAGTGGACACTAACATGGGAAAATTTGAGAAAGAAGCAGACACAATACAAAGAGCTCAAGATGATTTAGAACAACATGGACCAATGGAAGATGCTTGGGCCCAAATCTGTCCAGAAGCAGAACTTGAACGTCTTGAATGTCTGGAGAGTAGGAAAGACCAAATAGATACAGAAGAAAATGATGATATCATACCTGATCTATTACCAAATGTGGGAACTTCCAAGATAGAAAACAATCCGTCTGCTATGAAAAAGCAAGATGCCATGGATTTACTGCGTTCTTTGAATGAAAAGCAGTCACAAATCTTTTATAAAGTGCGGCAATGGTGTTTAGCAAAAGTGCAAGGTCAAAACCCAGATCCATTTCATGTGTTCATATCTGGTCCAGGTGGTGTTGGAAAGTCAGTATTGATTAAAGCCATCTATTATGAAGCCTCTCGAATACTTTCAAGGTTAACAGAAAACCCAGATGAGACACATGTGTTATTAACTGCTCCTACTGGTGTGTCAGCCTACCAGATTAACGGGTCTACTGTACATTCCAGTCTCAGTATCGGAATAAATGCTTCACTGCCATATCAGCCACTTGGAGATGAAAAAATTAATTCATTGAGAGCCAAATTAGGAAAACTGCAAATTTTAATAATTGATGAAATTTCAATGGTTGATCATAAACTTCTAGCATACATTCATGGAAGGTTGAGATAAATCAAACAAACAGGTGATTACTCTGCATTTGCAAAAGTGTCTGTCATAGCAGTTGGAGATTTTTATCAGCTGTCTCCTGTTAAAGGAAAACCTCTTTACACCGAACCAGTGAACAGTGTGAATCTTTGGGAAACTAACTTCAGTTTTGTTGAACTTACCGAGATTATGCGCCAGAAGGACAAACAGTTTGCAGAATTATTAAATCGTTTAAGGCAACGTAAGAAGGATGATGTAATGCTTTAATTTAATTGCAGAAAACAATGTCCACATCATCACACCACCATCACCACTATCGACTGTTGACCTAAGTCATGGATTCCTGCTCTCTGTATCAAATATGGACCGTACTTCTGTTCAGCAGCCATTCTGATTCATCACAGTACAAGGTAAATACTTTTGTATTCATTTTTGTGACTTAGAGCTCATTGCACCTTTAGCTTTCTATTTCTTGTCTCTAAACAAGAAATGAACCTAACATAGCCATTTGACATTGGTATGCATTGAACATTCTGAAATGCTTTTCGCAGTTGTATCTGACAGATTTTTTTGTGTTTGACAGAGGCCAGTGTTGTCTGCCATTGAGGGTGTTTTAGTGGTGTTGTCCTGCATGGACTGAAGCCCTGCCCACACTGTCATCACTGAGGATTGTTTATGAGTTTAGCGCACACTGAATTATCGTCATGGGATGAGATGGATTATGCCATGTCAAAAGAACTTTTTCTAGATATCGTAGCTGCTTGAGCACAGTCATTATATGTCTTTCTTACCACTGCTTTAGTTTAGTCTCAAGTAACCTTCATCACCGCTGATCCTACCCAGCTCCAAATGTGTTTTCCTGCAGCTGATTATAATAATCTTAAAGTGTCCTTCATCATCACCTTACACTGGATATACTGTTTTCCCAACCACACCTACTGTATGTCAGTATGGCTGCTGGTTCCACCCTGCCTCTGACGTCCATCAGTTCTGTCTTTCTCCATCATTTTCCTTTAAGTCATCCTTTGCCTCATCCTTACATCACATCCTGCCTGGCTTCTTCCTCCATCATCTCCACTGTGATGTTTCATTTAGTCATCAGGTCCTGGGTCTCGTTGATCTTTGTTTTTTTTGTTTATTTATTTGTTTATTTATTTTTGTTTTGTTCTTGTTTTAATGTTAGCCTACACTTTGTCTACCCTACCACACTACCTTACTTCCAACTCTGCTGTATCATCCCTGTTTGCCTGAACGCTTTAATTAACTGTTCACACATGAGCGTTTAAATTTCTCTTTAGGAATGTGGACTTCTCTTTTGCTCTTTATGGCTTCTATATTGTACTACTCAACTATACTTTATCAAATATGTTATTTTTGCTTTTAAAATGTAATTTTTCTTCAATACATTTAAAAGGAATGCATGAATGAATGAATGAACGTTCTATTTTTTAAATTCATTTCATTATTTTGTAAATTATTAATTTTATTTAATAATTCAAAATGTACTATATGCAATATAGTTTTGAACATATAATAACACAAAGACAATTTTTTCACTTTCTTACAATTGTTTGAAAATGTATTATTCTTTCATTTTTGCTTTTTTTATTACTATTTGACATTTAAAAAATTTTGATAAGTACTATTTTGAATTTTTATTATTTAGATTCTCTCATTTCAAATCTTAATATTTCACATATGAATTTTCATTTTATTTGTGATTATTCCAAAAAAAGTTTAACACAAACATTTACATTAATATGCAGATAAATCGATATTGAATTAATGCTATCTTACTATTTAATTTTTCTTGTTTTCATATGCATTTTATTATTCTGACTTAACATTTTTAATATTTTTTTCCTCTGGTTTTATTCCATGTACTTGTTTTAATGGCACATTTTCCATATTAACTGTAATAAATGTACTTACATATTTTTTTGTAAATATAGATATTTGAAATAAATAATAGGTAAAAAAATGCTTATTACAGGTTTCTTGTTTAAAATATCATTTTTAATTTTCAAAGTAATCATGTACTATTATTTAAAAAAAATATGCCTCAGATGGACAATAAAGGGGTGAACCTTCAAAAATGTATTTGTAATGTTATTTAATGATTTAATAAAGTTTAAATATGATTTGAAATGAAAAATAAGTTTAGTCTAATATAAGTGATTCTGTACTGCCGTCTAGTGGGAATTTCCGTGAATTTTCCGTAAAAACAAAATGAACTTTATCATTCTTGACTTTTTAACTTTTATAGAGATAGATATTGCCCAATGTCCATGATATTTTCCATGCTTGTTTAGAGTCATGACTATTGTAGGCCTACTTATTTATTTTAAGGAAATATCACAAATCCTTGAGGAGGTGTAAACATTTGCCATTTATGCTTCTTGTAATGTAGTGAAATGTTAGCCTGGATGCCAGCCCGAACCTTGCCTAGAACACTTTTTGGTTCGAAAAGTTCGATCTAAGACTCGATCCATTGATGAGTAATTATGATCAGTTCAGAAATGGTCGGGTCAATCAAATTGCCAGGGCAGGCTTTGTCCAATGATTGACAGATGATCAATCACAGATACGTAGCTAATCATCGCGTTATTAAAATAGGGTTTGGGTTGGGTTTGGGTCTTTTAGTGGCCATTAAGCATTTCACATATTTATTTGTAATGTAATAAAACCAAACTTTATAATAAATCATTTTTAATGTTATATTATTTATTAAAGCTATTTATTAAGTTGGAAATAATATTTATAAGCAAATGATTGTTAGCCAATTTTGAAAACTGCTCAAAAAGACTAAGAATTTCTAATGCTGTTGCTCCCTCTATTGAACAACAGTGGTATTACAG
>JAQIUQ010001159.1:0-22500 GCA_030378365.1 Hybognathus amarus | reverse complement strand
CTGACTGAGACTCTGTTTGCTCCCCAAACCTTACTCAACCTGTACCATTTCCATTTCCTGACTTGTTTTTAAGAAGATTTGACCATTCATTGAAGTGATCAATGCTTTCAGGGACACTGAAATTGTAGTAATAGATGGCTTCAACACAGTACATGTTGAAACCATCTTATTATAGCCATCCACATGAAGTAGTTAAACTTTTTCTTATAATTATTGATCTAGAGAGTCCAAACAATTGTATTGCACTGGTTTTAACGTTATGATATGATCAGAGATGGAAAACACCACTTACAGTCAATAATGGCAATTTACCATAGGGAATAATTTTTTGATAAACATTTTTAACAGTTATAGCGCCACCTATAGTCCGATCTCCATGAAACTTTGCATGCTTGTTAATGATGTTATGACACATATGCTTATCAATTTTTGTGAAGTTCTGAGTTTTCCTTTAGGATTAATAGGCTTTTGAGTGCATTTTTTCACGCCCCATTTTGTAAATGACCCTGTTATAGCAAAACAAATGACAAAGTTCAACTTTTTTTGATAATTATTGATCTAGAGAGTCCAGAAAATTGTACTGCACTGGTTTTGAACGTTAAGATATGAAAATTAGATGATCTTAGATGGAACACACCATTTACAGTCAATACTGGCAATTTCCCATACGGAATACATTGTTTTTAACACTCTTAACAGTTATAGTGCCACCTATAGTCCGATCTACATGAAACTTTGCATGCTTGTTAATGATGTTATGACACATATGCTCATCAATTTTTGTGAGGTTCTGAGTTTTCTTTCAGGATTTATAGGCTTTTGGGTGCATTTTGTCACGCCCCTTTTCTAAATAACCATTTAACACCATGCGCAAAATAAAAAAGTTCAACTTTTTTGATAATTATTGATCTCAGAGAGTCCAGAGAATTGTCCTAGACTGGTCTGATTCAGATCGGGCAAAAAACCAGGGACTAGTTTCGCAAAAGTAGGTTTTTAACATATTTGTGAATATTTAATGAACGATTTGATTGACAGCAATGGTTCTTGAGGCAAAGTTGTTCATCAGGGAGGAGATCTATCAAATGATATGCATTTTGTTGGGATATGCGTAACACCACGTGATTACAGAGCCACAAAACTCGTTAGCGCCAACTAGTGGCCGATTTCTTTCAAAAATCTTACAGACCTCTAGGGCCATGAGTCGAACATGCCCATCGAGTTTCGTTTCGAATCGGCCTCCGTTAACCTTGTCTCATAGGTGCTCAAATTTCATTGGCCAATGGCGGCCATGTTTTTTGAGATACGCCAATGTCCTCATACACATACATGGGGCCTTGGTCCAAGACACTGCATACCAATTTTCAAGTCAATTGGACCAACGGTCAGCTGGTCAGAGCCCTTTATATGTTTTTTTCGTTTTATAGCGCCACCTAGGGCTCAATCGTCGCGATTTTTTTAATGTGACCTCAAATTGAACTCTTACACATATGTACCGAGTTTGGTGAAGATAGCTCATTTACTTCTCGAGTTATAGCCATTTTAGTAAAATAGGCTCCTCCCACAACGTTTATTTTGCGCCCCCTAACGACCGGAAATAGAAATTTCCACATTTTTTTGATAATTATTGATCTTCAGACTCCAGAGAACATTTCTGCACTGGTTTGGTTCCGAATCGGGCAAAAAACCAGGGACTAGTTCGCAAAAGTAGTTTTTCGACAAAATTCAAAATGGCGGAAAATCTATCATGGCGGAAATGAAATCGGAGATATACGTTTTTCGTCAGGTGAAGAGCTTTCCAATGATATAAGACACTTGAGTGTACGACTTACGGTCTAGGAGTTATGAGCCGTTTCGCGCAATTGGTTATTATAGCGCCACCTATGGGCCAAACGGGCTCATAATTTGATAACCTCTCCTCGATTTTTGTACTACCATCTGACAAAGTTTCAGAGCTCCAGCACTTACGGTTTGGTCTGCACGAAATGCGTTTTACGGCAGAATAATAATAATAATAATAATTAAAGCTGCAAGCAGCATTTATCGGGGTTCAAGCAGTTAAGGTCTTTAAGGACAACAATCATCAAAAGACATTAATTTATTTTAGTAAGACCATTTACAGTCAGTACTGAAAATTTACCATAGAGAATACATGGTTTTTAAGATTTTTGACAGTTATAGCGCCACCTATTGTCCAATCTCCACAAAACTTTGCATGCCTGTTAATGATGTTATCGCACATATGCTCACCAATTTTCGTGAAGTTCAGAGTTTTTGTTTATGATTTATAGGCTTTTTAATTAATTTAGCCACGCCCATTATTTAAATGAGACGGTTCTGGCCAACCAAATGCAAAAGTTCAACTTTTTTTTGATAATTATTGATCTAGAGAGTCCAGAGAATTGTCCAAGACTGGTCTGGTTCCGATCATTCAAAAAACCAGGGACTAGTTCGCAAAAGTAGGTTTTTAACATATTCATGAATATTTAATGAACGATTTGATTGACAGCAATGGTTCTATAGACAAAGTTGTTCAGCAAGAGGAGATCTATCAAACGATATATATATTGTGGGGATTTGTCCAACGCCACGTGATTACAGAGCCATAAAACTCGTTCAGCGCCAACTAGTGGCCGATTTCTTTCAAAATTCTTACAGACCTCTAGGGCCATGAGTTGAACATGCCCATCGAGTTTCGTTTCGATCGGCCTTCGTTAACCTTGTTTCATGGGTGCTCAAACTTCATTGGCCGATGGCGGCCATGTTTTTTGAGATACGCCAATGTCCTCTTACATATACATGGGTCCTTGCTCCAAGACACTGCATACCAATTTTCAAGTCAATCGGACTAACGGTCAGGTGGTCATATGTTTTTTTCATGTTATACCGCCACCTAGTGTTCAATCGTCGTAGATTTTTTTAATATGACCTCAAATTGAACTCGAACACATGTGTACCGAGATTGGTGAAGATATCTCATTTACTTCTCGAGTTATAGCCATTTTAGTAAAATAGGCTCCTCCTCACAACGTTTATTTTGCGCCCCCTAGCAACCTGAAATCCAAATTTCAACATTTTTTCGATAATTATTGATCTTCAGACTCCAGAGAACATTTCTGCACTGGTTTGGTTCCGATCGGGCAAAAAACCAGGGACTAGTTTCGCAAAAGTAGTTTTTCAACAAAATTCAAAATGGCGGAAAATTTATCATGGCGGAAATGAAATCGGAGATATACGTTTTTTTCGTCAGGTGAAGAGCTTTCCAATGATATAAGACACTTGAGTGTACGACTTACGGTCTAGGAGTTATGAGCCGTTTCGCGCAATTGGTTATTATAGCGCCACCTATGGGCCAATCGGGCTCATAATTTGATAACCTCTCCTCGATTTTTGTACTACCAGTTGACAAAGTTTCAGAGCTCCAGCACTTACGGTTTGGTCTGCACGATGCGTTTTAGGGGAGAATAATAATAATAATAATAATAATTAAAGCTGCAAGCAGCATTTAGCGGGGTTCAAGCAGTTAAGGCCTTTAAGGCCTTTAAGCACAAAAGCATCAAAAGACATTAAGTTTTATGTAGCAAGCATTATTTACCATGATATTTTTATATTAAAAATATTTCAATAGGATTTTTCATGATTTACCATGTTCCAGTATGATTTGCCATGAATCTAACATGATTTTCCATAGTTTACCTTGATATACCATGTTATAGGATGGTTTACCACAATATACCAAGTGAAAAGACTATTAAAAAGATGAGTGGCCATCAGAGTGCAGTAGAAGACCACTTATTGGCTCACTTATAATATGAATGCATGTTCTACCACAATTCATCATAAATTACCACATTGCTTGCATTGATGTGAAGTGTGATTACCAATGAACTGACACACTCTGACAAAATATGAATGTGTTATGATAGTAATTGAAAAGATTTCCTTTCTAATCTCTTTCAACTCCATTTCGCTTTTTCAATGAGACTCTGCCACTTCACCATGCACGACTTCACCTGTTGCCTATAAATTGATTGTGAACCCTTTGGCTCATTCTTTACACTCTTTCCTGGCACTCTGATGCATAACTGTGTGTGTGTCTTCATGAATTATGTGAGTCCATCTATTAATTTGATTGTGTTTATATTTTTTATGCCTTTTTATGATTTATTGTCACTGACAGCCTGTGCACTGCTAATTGATTAATTTGTTTGCCAAACATGTGCCCTGACCCATGTGGAAATATTGTTTGTTTGAATGATGTTTTACAGCCTGTTTTATTGTGATTAGTACTCACATCTTTGATTAGTACTCACATCGAAAATTACAGATTTACCATGTTCCTATAGATTTACAATAGTGATTTACCACTTGGATGGTTTACCAATGACTATTAGTAAGTAGAGTGACCAGCAGATGGCAGTAGAAGACAACTTATTTATTGTGAAAATCTGTTTTATGCAATATGAGCATTTCACATATTTCTTTGCAATGTAATAATATAAAACTAATTAAAGAAAATGCTTAAAGCATTTGTTTGTTAGCCAATGCTGAAAGCTGATAAAGAGATTAAAAATGTCTAATGCTGCTGCTTCATCGAGTGGACAATAGTGCTGTTAAAGCCTTCTTATACAATATGCCATGTTTTTCATATTTAATCTACACTTACTCATTCTACAGACATTTTGAACAATGACTAAACAGCAGAGGGCAGTAAAACACCACTCACTGGCTTAATAGACCATCATATTGATATCATCTTCACCTTTTTAACTGTTATATAGGCATATTTTGTCCGATCTGTCTGAAAATGTTCATGATTATTTGATGTCACATGTTGTGATTTGTTTAAGAAGATTTGATCATTCATTGAAGAGATCAATGCTTTCAGGGACACTGAAAGTGTAATAATAGATGGCTTTAACACAGTACATGTTTAAGCCATCCTATTATAGCCATCCACATGAAGCAGTTCAACTTTTTCTTACAATTACTGATCTAGAGAGTCCAGAGAATTGTACTGCACTGGTTTTAACATTATGATATGATCAGAGATGTACACACAAACCTTTGGGATAGAATGAGTGTTTGTAGATTACAGATGTGAATCCAATGTGACAGTTGTCATAGTACTTTTTGACTAAATGTGATTGTAAATGTTAAATTAGTGAATTGATAGTCATAATATGAATTTTACATGACAAATGACTATTTTGAACAGCAAGGGGCATTAAAACTCCACTTATTGGCTTAATAGACCATCATGTTCATATAATTTTGACCTTTTTAACTGTTATATAGGCATATTTTGTCCAATCTGTCTGAAAATGTTCATGATTATTTATAGTAATGTGCCACATGTTCTCACTTGTTTTTAACAAGATCTTAGCATTCGTTGAAGAGATATAGGCTTTTGGAGACACTCTGTCAAGGCCAAAAATTGAAGTGACCCTATTATAGCCATCAAAATGTAGAAGTTCAAACTTTTCTAATAATTATTGCTCTAGAGAGTCCAGATAATTGTACTGCACTGGTTTTGAACGTTAAGATATGAAAATTAGATGATCTTAGATGGAACACACCATTCACATTCAGCAATGGCAATTTACCATAGGGAATACATTGTTTTTAACATTTTTAACAGTTATAGCGCCACCTATTGTCCGATCTCCATGAAACTTTGCATGCTTGGTAATGATGTTATGACATATATGCCCATCAATTTTTGTGAAGTTCTGAGTTTTCCTTTAGGATTGATAAGCTTTTGGGTGCATTTCGTCACACCCCTTTTGTAAATGACCCTGTTATAGCCAAACAAAAGACAAAGTTCCACTTTTTTTTGATAATTATTGATCTAGAGAGTCCAGAGAATTGTCCTAGACTGGTCTGGTTCCGATCGGGCAAAAAACCAGGGACTAGTTCGCAAAAGTAGGTTTTTAACATATTCGTGAATATTTAACGAACGATTTGATTGACAGCAATGGTTCTGTAGGCAAAGTTGTTTATCATGAAGAGATCTATCAAATGATATGCATTTTGTGGGGATGTGCGCAAAACCACGTGATTACAGAGCCATAGAACTCGTTAGCGCCAACTAGTGGCCGATTTCTTTCAAAATTCTTACAGACCTCTAGGGCCATGAGTCGAACATGCCCATCGAGTTTCATTGCGATCGGCCTCCGTTAACCTTGTCCCATAGGTGCTCAAACTTCATTGGCCGATGGCGGCCATGTTTTTTGAGATACGCCAATGTCCTCTTACACATACATGGGACCTTGGTCCAAGACACTGCATACCAATTTTCAAGTCAATCGGACTAACGGTCAGGTGGTAATATGTTTTTTTCATTTTATAGCGCCACCTAGTGTTCAATCGTCGCGATTTTTTCCTGTGACCTCAAATTGAACTCATACATATGTGTACCGAGTTTGGTGAAGATAGCTCATTTACTTCTCGAGTTATAGCCATTTTAGTAAAATAGGCTCCTCCCACAACGTTTATTTTGCGCCCCCTAACAACCGGAAATAGAAATTTCCACATTTTTTTGATAATTATTGATCTTCAGACTCCAGAGAACATTTCTGCACTGGTTTGGTTCCGATTCGGGCAAAAAACCAGGGACTAGTTCGCAAAAGTAGTTTTTCGACAAAATTCAAAATGGCGGAAAATCTATCATGGCGGAAATGAAATCGGAGATATACGTTTTTTTCGTCAGGTGAAGAGCTTTCCAATGATATAAGACACTTGAGTGTACGACTTACGGTTCTAGGAGTTATGAGCCGTTTCGCGCAATTGGTTATTATAGCGCCACCTATGGGCCAATCGGGCTCATAATTTGATAACCTCTCCTCGATTTTTGTACTACCAGTTGACAAAGTTTCAGAGCTCCAGCACTTACGGTTTGGGCTGCACGATGCGTTTTACGGCAGAATAATAATATAATAATAATAATTAAAGCTGCAAGCAGCATTTAGCGGGGTTCAAGCAGTTAAGGCCTTTAAGCACAAAAGCATCAAAAGGCATTCAGTTTTATTTAGCATACATTTATCCACTGACATAATATTTGGAAAACACCATTTACAGCCATTACTGGCAATTTACCATAGGAAATGTATGGTTTTAAAGCTTTTTAACAGTTATAGCGCCACCTATGGTCCGATCTCCATGAAACTGTGCATGCTTCTTCAACATGTTATGACACATATGCTCATCAATTTTTGTGAAGTTCTGAGTTTTCCTTTAGGATTTATAGGCTTTTGGGAGCTTTTTGTAACGCCCTTTTGTAAATGACCCTGTTATAGCAAAACAAATGACAAAGTTCAACTTTTTTTGATAATTATTGATCTAGAGAGTCCAGATAACTGTACTGAACTGGTTTTGAACGTTAAGATATGAAAATTAGACGATCTTAGATGGAACACACCATTTACAGTCAATACTGGCAATTTCCCATAGTGAATACATTGTTTTTAACATTTTTAACAGTTATAGCGCCACCTATAGTCCGATCTCCATGAAACTTTGCATGCTTGTTAATGATGGTATGACACATATGCTCATCAATTTTTGTGAAGTTCTGAGTTTTCCTTTAGGATTTATAAGCTTCTGGGTGCATTTCGTCACACCCCTTTTGTAAATTACCCTGTTATAGCCAAACAAATGACAAAGTTCAACTTTTTTTTGATAATTATTGATCTAGAGAGTCCAGAGAATTGTCCTAAACTGGTCTGGTTCTGATCGGGCAAAAAACCAGGGACTAGTTCGCAAAAGTATGTTTTTAACATATTCGTGAATATTTAACGAACGATTTGATTGACAGCAATGGTTCTTGAGGCAAAGTTGTTCATCACGAGGAGATCTATCAAATGATATCCATTTTGTGGGGATGTGCGCAACACCACGTGATTACAGAGCCATAAAACTCGTTAGCGCCAACTAGTGGCCGATTTCTTTCAAAATTCTTACAGACCTCTAGGGCCATGAGTCGAACATGCCCATCGAGTTTCGTTTCGAATCGGCCTCCGTTAACCTTGTCTCATAGGTGCTCAAACTTCATTGGTCGATGGCGGCCATGTTTTTTGAGATACGCCACTTTCCTCATACACATACATGGGGCCTTGGTCCAAGACACTGCATACCAATTTTCAAGTCAATTGGACTAACGTTCAGGTGGTAATATGTTTTTTTCATGTTATAGCGCCACCTAGTGTTCAATCGTCGCGATTTTTTTACGATGACCTCAAATTGAACTCATACACATGTGTACCGAGTTTGGTGAAGATAGCTCGTTTACTTCTCGAGTTATAGCCATTTTAGTAAAATAGGCTCCTCCCACAACGTTTATTTTGCGCCCCCTAACAACCGGAAATAGAAATTTCCACATTTTTTTGATAATTATTGATCTTCAGACTCCAGAGAACATTTCTGCACTGGTTTGGTTACGATCGGGCAAAAAACCAGGGACTAGTTCGCAAAAGTAGTTTTTCGACAAAATTCAAAATGGCGGAAAATCTATCATGGCGGAAATGAAATCGGAGATATACGTTTTTTTCGTCAGGTGAAGAGCTTTCCAATGATATAAGACACTTGAGTGTACGACTTACGGTCTAGGAGTTATGAGCCGTTTCGCGCAATTGGTTATTATAGCGCCACCTATGGGCCAATCGGGCTCATAATTTGATAACCTCTCCTCGATTTTTGTACTACCAGTTGACAAAGTTTCAGAGCTCCAGCACTTACGGTTTGGTCTGCACGATGCGTTTCAGGGGAGAATAATAATAATAATAATAAATATAGCTGCGAGAGCAGCGATCCGGGCCCAAGCCGGTGGCACCGCAACCCCGGTGCCTAAAGGCACCGGGATGGCGTACCGCCGGCTTGGCCCTCCATCGCTGCTCGCAGCTATATTTATATATGTATATATATATATATATATATATATATATATATATATATACATATATATATATATATATATATATATATATATATATATATATATATATATATATATATATATATATATATATAAAAAGCCGGTGGCACCGCCACCTTGGTGCCTTTTGGGTTATTCTGCACGACGTGCAAAAACGTAACCCCTGCTTTGGAATACATACTAGTATGTATTCCACAATTGGAATACATACTAACATACTAGTCAGAACTGAATAGTTGATATCTGAATGACAGATCACCATAGAAGTCAATGGAAAAAATGTGACTAGTAGTAACAAAAGAATAGTTACTAGTCACCATTGAAATAAGTACTAGTGTCTAATGAATAAGTACTAGTATCTATTTAATAGATACTAGTATCTAATGAATAAGTACTAATAACTAATTAATAAGCATTGGTATGTAATGAATAAGGACTAGCATCTAATGAATAAGTACTAGTATCTAATAAATAAGGACTAGTGTCTAATGAATAAGTACTAGTATCTTTAAAAAGGTACTACTACCTAAAGAATAAACACTAGTATCTAAAGAAAAGGCACTAGTATCTAAAGAATAAGCACTAGTAGCTAATGAATAAGTACTAGTACTTAATGGAATAGATACTAGTATCTAAAAAATAAGTACTAGTAGCATGAAAATAGAGACTAGTAGGTTAAAATGATTAAATGTTAAAACGGTTTGCCATACTCTATCTGTCGTTTCGACTAGTCACAATTACGTTACAGATATCTTAAATGATAATACAAACTATCCAAAATGTAATTACGACTAGAAAGACGTTGTTGATATCTACAATGTTAATTACGAATAGTCAAACTTAGCTTTTAAATGTTAAAAGGGCTTGCCATACAGAAGTGTAGGCTCAGAGAGACACTCAACATTTTCAAACCAAAATATCTGACTTTCTGTGGGTCCTAGCTCATGAGTGTAAATTAGAAAGTTGTCCGGCTTGAGGAGAATATATGAATATATGAAACGATGAGATCAACATGTGTACTGAGTTTCATATTATTACATGCAAGCGTGTTTGATTTATGGACCAAGTTTTTGGACCCCGTTCCAGGGGGCGCTGTCTAGCCCCCTTGCCACACCCGGGTACCATCTTCAGCCCGGCTCTGATGGCTGTGGGATCTGACCTGTGTGCAAAGTTTCAAGAGTTTTCAAACCCATTAAGGGCCCCAAAAGCCGCTAAGAGACTCAAAATCATCAAAAAAAAGGAATGTTAAAGTTTGATGCGTTGCTATGGCAACATTATCTTAGATATTGAATAATGCTTTCACAGCTCTTCATCTGGCGTGTGTTTACATTTGAAGCAAATCGGGTAAAAGTAAGAGTGCGATTTCAAAGCATTTTGAAAGTGAAACACTTTCTGCTGCCAGTTGGTGGCGCTATATATTTGACTCACATCTATGTGACTGACCTCTTACAACGAACACACTGCTGAAGTTTCATCAAGATCAGTTAATGTATGCAGAAGTTTTAACACACTTCCTTTTTGATTTATTTACTTACTTTTTTGATTTATGGACCAAGTTAATTTAATTAATACACTAATTATATAAAACTATTGTCAATGCACTACAATTAAACAGGTTATATGCCTTTACTTTATAAAAAAAATAAAAATAAAAACTTATGTAAAAAATACCAGGCTTAAGAAATGTATTTACTTTAGCAGGCCAGACACACAGTGAAATGATTAAGCCCCCTCCCCCTACACACACACACACACACACAGACTGTGTGACAGGCCTAGGTTTAGAAAGAGCATGATCATATTCAAACTACAATATCTGACTTTCTGTGGGTTTGAGCTTATTATTGTTAATTAGAAAGTTGTTTGGCTTGAATAGAACAATATACACGGCAAGTTTTGTAACTGTCAGTAAAACTAACCAAGTTATAACACACTTTATGTGTCCTTTTTTAGTCAAAAAAATCCGCCACGGCCAAACCGTTCGAGATATCAAAAATCCGTCCGGAATATAGCATCCTCAATGTCTTGACTTCATGCACACCGAGTTTGGTGGTGATTGGTAACAGCATGGGTTGTAATTTGATGTTTTTCTAGGACAATTATTTAAAAAAAAAAAACATAATTCCCGACTTCCGTTTGAACTGTCGTAAAACTTAGAGCACGAAAGTTGTTTGGCCTGATGTGATCTATGAGTGTACCGAGTTTCATATTAATCCATGCACGTGTGTTTTGATTTATGGACAAATGTTCGAATCCCTAAAAGAATGCATCCTAAAAGAATGGTAAAGTTTGATGCGTCGCCACGGCAACAGTTTCAAAGATATCAAGAATCCATTCATAGGTCTTCATCTGCCGTGTATGTACATTATACAGATGAAGTTTGAAGCAAATCGGGGTAAAAATAAGAGGGTGATTTCAAAGCATTTTGAAAGTGACACACTTCCTGCTGCCAGTTGGTGGCGCTATAACTTTGACTCACAATAGTCACATCCATGTGATCGTCCTCTTACAGCGAACGCACTGCTGAAGTTTCATCCAGATCAGTTAATGTATGCTGAAGTTATGACACACTTCCTGTTTCACGTTTCTCGCCATAATTTCGTTTCCTCGCCACGGCCAAACCGTTCGAGATATCAAAAATCCCCACACAAACTTTCATCCTCAATGTCTTGACTTCACGCTGACCGAGTTTCGTCGAATTTGGATCAGGAGCTCTTAGGAGGAGTATTTAAAAGTTCATTGCGTGTGTTTTACAAAAAAACCTCAATAGCCGACTTCCTGTTGGGCTGGGGTAAAAAGCAAGAACGCGAGGTATAGATGAAATTCTGCTATCGACATGTGTACCGAGTTTCATATTATTACATGCAAGTGTGTTTGAGTTATGGACCAGGTGTCGGACCCCATTCCAGGGGGCGCTGACGAGCCGCCCTGCCACGCCCGGGTACCAGCTTCAGCCCGGCTCTGATGGCCGCGGGTTCTGACCCGTGTGCAAAGTTTCAAGAGTTTTCGAGCATGTTAAGGGCCCCAAAAGTGCCCGAATAGTCGCTAGAAAAAAGAAAAAAAAAAATAAAGAAAAAAAAAATAATCGGGAAGGGAAACAATAGGGCTCTGTACGCCTTCAGGCTTGGGCCCTAATAATAATAACGACCGGCAGCATTCACGGGTTCAGAGCAGTTAAGGCCTTTAAGGCCTTTAAGCACCCAAAAGCATTCAAAAGACATTAAGTTTTATGTAGCAAGCATTATTTACCATGATATTTTTATATTAAAAATATTTCAATAGGATTTTTCATGATTTACCATGTTCCAGTATGATTTACCATGAAGCTAACATGATTTTCCATAGTTTACCTTGATATACCATTTTATAGGATGGTTTACCACAATATAGCAAGTGAAAAGACTATTAAAAAGAAGAGTGGCCAGCAGAGGGCAGTAGAAGACCACTTATTGGCTCACTTATATGAATGCATGTTCTACCACAATTCATCATAAATTACCACATTGCTTGCATTGATGTGAAGTGTGATTACCAATGAACTGACACACTCTGACAAAATATGAATGTGTTATAATAGTAATTGAAAAGATTTCCTTTCTAATCTCTTTCAACTCCATTCGCTTTTTCAATGAGACTCTGCCACTTCACCATGCACGACTCACCTGTTGCCTATAAATTGATTGTGAACCCTTTGGCTCATTCTTTACACTCTTTCCTGGCACTCTGATGCATAACTGTGTGTGTGTCTTCATGAATTACGTGAGTCCATCTATTAATTTGATTGTGTTTATATTTTTTATGCCTTTTTATGATTTATTGTCACTGACAGCCTGTGCACTGCTAATTGATTAATTTGTTTGCCAAACATGTGCCCTGACCCATGTGGAAAGATTGTTTGTTTGAATGATGTTTTACAGCCTGTTTTATTGTGATTAGTACTCACATCTTTGATTAGTACTCACATCGAAAATTACAGATTTACCATGTTCCTATAGATTTACAATAGTGATTTACCACTTGGATGGTTTACCAATGACTATTAGTAAGTAGAGTGACCAGCAGATGGCAGTAGAAGACAACTTATTTATTGTGAAAATCTGTTTTATGCAATATGAGCATTTCACATATTTCTTTGCAATGTAATAATATAAAACTAATTAAAGAAAATGCTTAAAGCATTTGTTTGTTAGCCAATGCTGAAAGCTGATAAAGAGATTAAAAATGTCTAATGCTGCTGCTTTAACAGTGCTGTTAAAGCCTTCTTATACAATATGCCATGTTTTTCATATTTAATCTACACATACTCATTCTACAGACATTTTGAACAATGACTAAACAGCAGAAGGCAGTAAAACACCACTCACTGGCTTAATAGACCATCATATTGATATCATCTTCACCTTTTTAACTGTTATATAGGCATATTTTGTCCGATCTGTCTGAAAATGTTCATGATTATTTGATGTCACATGTTGTGATTTGTTTTTAAGAAGATTTGATAATTCATTGAAGAGATCAATGCTTTCAGGGACACTGAAAGTGTAGTAATAGATGGCTTCAACACAGTACATGTTTAAGCCATCCTATTATAGCCATCCACATGAAGTAGTTCAACTTTTTCTTACAATTATTGATCTAGAGAGTCCAGAGAATTGTACTGCACTGGTTTTAACATTATGATATGATAAGAGATGTACTAAAACACACCTTTGGGATATTTCTTTGTAATCTAATGTTATAAAACTATGTTAAAAACAGTGACAACAGTGGTACTTATTAATATAATTTATCTACAACAGAATGAGTGTGTGTAGATTACAAATTTTAATCCAATGTGACAGTTGTCATAGTACTTTTTGACTAAATGTGATTGGAAATGTTATTTAGTGAACTGATAAAGTCATAATATGAATTATACATGACAAATGACTATTTTGAACAGCAGGGGGCAGTAAAACATCACTTATTGGCTTTACAGGCCATTATGTTCATGTAATTTTTACCTTTTTAGCTATTATACAGGCATATTTTGTCCAGTCTGTCTGAAAAATTTCATGATTATTTTTTACTAATATGCAACATGTTCTCACTTGTTTTTAAGATGATCTTAGCATTCATTGAAGAAAAAGAGGCTTTTGAGGACACTCAGTCAAGGTCACAAATTGAAGTGACCCTATTATAGCCATCAGAATGTAGAAGTTTAACCTTTTCTAATAATTATTGCTCTAGAGAGTCCAGATAACTGTACTGCACTGGTTTTGAAAGTTAAGATATGGAAATTAGATGATCTTAGATGGAAAACACCATTTACAGTCATTAATGGCAATTTACCATAGGGAATACATTGTTTTTAACATTTTTAACAGTTATAGCGCCACCTATACTCCGATCTCCATGAAACTTTGCATGCTTGTTAATGATGTCATGACACATATGCTCATCAATTTTTGTGAAGTTCTGAGTTTTCCTTTAGGATTTATAGGCTTTTGGGTGCATTTTTTCACGCCCCCTTTTGTAAATTACCATGCTATAGCAAAACAAATGACAAAGTTCAACTTTTTTTTGATAATTATTGATCTAGAGAGTCCAAAGAATTGTCCTAGACTGGTCTAGTTCCAATCCGGGCAAAAAACCAGGGACTAGTTCGCAAAAGTAGGTTTTTCACATATTCGTGAATATTTAATGAACGATTTGATTGACAGCAATGGTTCTTGAGGCAAAGTTGTTCATCAAGAGGAGATCTATCCAATGATATGCATATTGTGGGGATATGTGCAACACCACGTGATTACAGAGCCATAAAACTCGTTAGCGCCAACTAGTGGCCGATTTCTTTCAAAATTTTTACAGACCTCTAGGGCCATGAGTCGAACATGCCCAACGAAGTTTCTGTTTTGATTCGGACTTCGTTGAACCTTGTCCCATAGGTGCTCAAACTTCATTGGCCAATGGCGGCCATGTTTTTTGAGATACGCCAATGTCCTCTTACACGTACATGGGGCCTTGGTCCAAGACACTGCATACCAATTTTCAAGTCAATCGGACTAACGGTCAGGTGGTAATATGTTTTTTTCATGTTATAGCGCCACCTAGTGTTCAATCGTCGCGATTTTTTTACTGTGACCTCAAATTGAACTCATACACATGTGTACCGAGCTTGGTGAAGATAGCTCGTTTACTTCTCGAGTTATAGCCATTTTAGTAAAATAGGCTCCTCCCACAACGTTTATTTTGCGCCCCCTAACAACCGGAAATAGAAATTTCCACATTTTTTTGATAATTATTGATCTTCAGACTCCAGAGAACATTTCTGCACTGGTTTGGTTCCAATCGGGCAAAAAACCAGGGACTAGTTCGCAAAAGTAGTTTTTCGACAAAATTCAAAATGGCGGAAAATCTATCATGGCGGAAATGAAATCGGAGATATACGTTTTTTTCGTCAGGTGAAGAGCTTTCCAATGATATAAGACACTTGAGTGTACGACTTACGGTCTAGGAGTTATGAGCCGTTTCGCGCAATTGGTTATTATAGCGCCACCTATGGGCCAATCGGGCTCATAATTTGATAACCTCTCCTCGATTTTTGTACTACCAGTTGACAAAGTTTCAGAGCTCCAGCACTTACGGTTTGGGCTGCACGATGCGTTTTACGGCAGAATAATAATAATAATAATAATAATAATAATAATAATAAAAATCAGTACAATTACAATAGGGTTTCAGCACTTCTGTGCTTGAACCCCTAATTAAAGCTGCAAGCAGCATTTAGCGGGGTTCAAGCAGTTAAGGCCTTTAAGGCCTTTAAGCACAAAAGCATCAAAAGACATTAAGTTTTATGTAGCAAGCATTATTTACCATGATATTTTTATATTAAAAATATTTCAATAGGATTTTTCATGATTTACCATGTTCCAGTATGATTTACCATGAAGCTAACATGATTTTCCATAGTTTACCTTGATATACCATTTTATAGGATGGTTTACCACAATATAGCAAGTGAAAAGACTATTAAAAAGAAGAGTGGCCAGCAGAGGGCAGTAGAAGACCACTTATTGGCTCACTTATATGAATGCATGTTCTACCACAATTCATCATAAATTACCACATTGCTTGCATTGATGTGAAGTGTGATTACCAATGAACTGACACACTCTGACAAAATATGAATGTGTTATAATAGTAATTGAAAAGATTTCCTTTCTAATCTCTTTCAACTCCATTCGCTTTTTCAATGAGACTCTGCCACTTCACCATGCACGACTCACCTGTTGCCTATAAATTGATTGTGAACCCTTTGGCTCATTCTTTACACTCTTTCCTGGCACTCTGATGCATAACTGTGTGTGTGTCTTCATGAATTACGTGAGTCCATCTATTAATTTGATTGTGTTTATATTTTTTATGCCTTTTTATGATTTATTGTCACTGACAGCCTGTGCACTGCTAATTGATTAATTTGTTTGCCAAACATGTGCCCTGACCCATGTGGAAAGATTGTTTGTTTGAATGATGTTTTACAGCCTGTTTTATTGTGATTAGTACTCACATCTTTGATTAGTACTCACATCGAAAATTACAGATTTACCATGTTCCTATAGATTTACAATAGTGATTTACCACTTGGATGGTTTACCAATGACTATTAGTAAGTAGAGTGACCAGCAGATGGCAGTAGAAGACAACTTATTTATTGTGAAAATCTGTTTTATGCAATATGAGCATTTCACATATTTCTTTGCAATGTAATAATATAAAACTAATTAAAGAAAATGCTTAAAGCATTTGTTTGTTAGCCAATGCTGAAAGCTGATAAAAAGATTAAAAATTTCTAATGCTGCTGCTTTAACAGTGCTGTTAAAGCCTTCTTATACAATATGCCATGTTTTTCATATTTAATCTACACATACTCATTCTACAGACATTTTGAACAATGACTAAACAGCAGAAGGCAGTAAAACACCACTCACTGGCTTAATAGACCATCATATTGATATCATCTTCACCTTTTTAACTGTTATATAGGCATATTTTGTCCGATCTGTCTGAAAATGTTCATGATTATTTGATGTCACATGTTGTGATTTGTTTTTAAGAAGATTTGATAATTCATTGAAGAGATCAATGCTTTCAGGGACACTGAAAGTGTAGTAATAGATGGCTTCAACACAGTACATGTTTAAGCCATCCTATTATAGCCATCCACATGAAGTAGTTCAACTTTTTCTTACAATTATTGATCTAGAGAGTCCAGAGAATTGTACTGCACTGGTTTTAACATTATGATATGATAAGAGATGTACTAAAACACACCTTTGGGATATTTCTTTGTAATCTAATGTTATAAAACTATGTTAAAAACAGTGACAACAGTGGTACTTATTAATATAATTTATCTACAACAGAATGAGTGTGTGTAGATTACAAATTTTAATCCAATGTGACAGTTGTCATAGTACTTTTTGACTAAATGTGATTCGAAATGTTATTTAGTGAACTGATAAAGTCATAATATGAATTATACATGACAAATGACTATTTTGAACAGCAGGGGGCAGTAAAACATCACTTATTGGCTTTACAGGCCATTATGTTCATGTAATTTTTACCTTTTTAGCTATTATACAGGCATATTTTGTCCAGTCTGTCTGAAAAATTTCATGATTATTTTTTACTAATATGCAACATGTTCTCACTTGTTTTTAAGATGATCTTAGCATTCATTGAAGAAAAAGAGGCTTTTGAGGACACTCAGTCAAGGTCACAAATTGAAGTGACCCTATTATAGCCATCAGAATGTAGAAGTTTAACCTTTTCTAATAATTATTGCTCTAGAGAGTCCAGATAACTGTACTGCACTGGTTTTGAAAGTTAAGATATGGAAATTAGATGATCTTAGATGGAAAACACCATTTACAGTCATTAATGGCAATTTACCATAGGGAATACATTGTTTTTAACATTTTTAACAGTTATAGCGCCACCTATACTCCGATCTCCATGAAATTTTGCATGCTTGTTAATGATGTCATGACACATATGCTCATCAATTTTTGTGAAGTTCTGAGTTTTCCTTTAGGATTTATAGGCTTTTGGGTGCATTTTTTCACGCCCCCTTTTGTAAATTACCATGCTATAGCAAAAAAAATGACAAAGTTCAACTTTTTTTTGATAATTATTGATCTAGAGAGTCCAAAGAATTGTCCTAGACTGGTCTAGTTCCATATCGGGGCAAAAAACCAGGGACTAGTTCGCAAAAGTAGGTTTTTCACATATTCGTGAATATTTAATGAACGATTTGATTGACAGCAATGGTTCTTGAGGCAAAGTTGTTCATCAAGAGGAGATCTATCCAATGATATGCATATTGTGGGGATATGTGCAACACCACGTGATTACAGAGCCATAAAACTGTTAGCGCCAACTAGTGGCCGATTTCTTTCAAAATTTTTACAGACCTCTAGGGCCATGAGTCGAACATGCCCAACGAGTTTGCGTTCCGATTCGGACTTCGTTAACCTTGTCCCATAGGTGCTCAAACTTCATTGGCCAATGGCGGCCATGTTTTTTGAGATACGCCAATGTCCTCTTACACGTACATGGGGCCTTGGTCCAAAACACTGCATACCAATTTTCAAGTCAATCGGACTAACGGTCAGGTGGTAATATGTTTTTTTCATGTTATAGCGCCACCTAGTGTTCAATCGTCGCGATTTTTTTACTGTGACCTCAAATTGAACTCATACACATGTGTACCGAGCTTGGTGAAGATAGCTCGTTTACTTCTCGAGTTATAGCCATTTTAGTAAAATAGGCTCCTCCCACAACGTTTATTTTGCGCCCCCTAACAACGGGAAATAGAAATTTCCACATTTTTTTGATAATTATTGATCTTCAGACTCCAGAGAACATTTCTGCACTGGTTTGGTTCCTGATCGGCCAAAAAACCAGGGACTAGTTCGCAAAAGTAGTTTTTCGACAAAATTCAAAATGGCGGAAAATCTATCATGGCGGAAATGAAATCGGAGATATACGTTTTTTTCGTCAGGTGAAGAGCTTTCCAATGATATAAGACACTTGAGTGTACGACTTACGGTCTAGGAGTTATGAGCCGTTTCGCGCAATTGGTTATTATAGCGCCACCTATGGGCCAATCGGGCTCATAATTTGATAACCTCTCCTCGATTTTTGTACTACCAGTTGACAAAGTTTCAGAGCTCCAGCACTTACGGTTTGGGCTGCACGATGCGTTTTTACGGCAGAATAATAATAATAATAATAATAATATAAAAATCAGTACAATTACAATAGGGTTTCAGCACTTCGTGCTTGAACCCCTAATTAAAGCTGCAAGCAGCATTTAGCGGGGTTCAAGCAGTTAAGGCCTTTAAGCACAAAAGCATCAAAAGGCATTCAGTTTTATTTAGCATACATTTATCCACTGACATAATATATGGAAAACACCATTTACAGCCATTACTGGCAATTTACCATAGGAAATGTATGGTTTTAAAGCTTTTTAACAGTTATAGCGCCACCTATGGTCCGATCTCCATGAAACTGTGCATGCTTCTTCAACATGTTATGACACATATGCTCATCAATTTTTGTGAAGTTCTGAGTTTTCCTTTAGGATTTATAGGCTTTTGGGAGCTTTTTGTAACGCCCTTTTGTAAATGACCCTGTTATAGCAAAACAAATGACAAAGTTCAACTTTTTTTGATAATTATTGATCTAGAGAGTCCAGATAATTGTACTGAACTGGTTTTGAACGTTAAGATATGAAAATTAGACGATCTTAGATGGAACACACCATTTACAGTCAATACTGGCAATTTCCCATAGTGAATACATTGTTTTTAACATTTTTAACAGTTATAGCGCCACCTATAGTCCGATCTCCATGAAACTTTGCATGCTTGTTAATGATGGTATGACACATATGCTCATCAATTTTTGTGAAGTTCTGAGTTTTCCTTTAGGATTTATAAGCTTCTGGGTGCATTTCGTCACACCCCTTTTGTAAATTACCCTGTTATAGCCAAACAAATGACAAAGTTCAACTTTTTTTTGATAATTATTGATCTAGAGAGTCCAGAGAATTGTCCTAAACTGGTCTGGTTCTGATCGGGCAAAAAACCAGGGACTAGTTCGCAAAAGTATGTTTTTAACATATTCGTGAATATTTAACGAACGATTTGATTGACAGCAATGGTTCTTGAGGCAAAGTTGTTCATCACGAGGAGATCTATCAAATGATATCCATTTTGTGGGGATGTGCGCAACACCACGTGATTACAGAGCCATAAAACTCGTTAGCGCCAACTAGTGGCCGATTTCTTTCAAAATTCTTACAGACCTCTAGGGCCATGAGTCGAACATGCCCATCGAGTTTCGTTTCGAATCGGCCTCCGTTAACCTTGTCTCATAGGTGCTCAAACTTCATTGGTCGATGGCGGCCATGTTTTTTGAGATACGCCAATGTCCTCATACACATACATGGGGCCTTGGACCAAGACACTGCATACCAATTTTCAAGTCAATCGGACTAACGGTCAGGTGGTTATCTGTTTTTTTCATGTTATAGCGCCACCTAGGGTTCAATCGTCGCGAATTTTTTACTGTGACCTCAAATTGAACTCATACACATGTGTACCGAGTTTGGTGAAGATAGCTCATTTACTTCTCGAGTTATAGCCATTTTAGTAAAATAGGCTCCTCCCACAACGTTTATTTTGCGCCCCCTAACGACCGGAAATAGAAATTTCCACATTTTTTTGATAATTATTGATCTTCAGACTCCAGAGAACATTTCTGCACTGGTTTGGTTCCAATCGGGCAAAAAACCAGGGACTAGTTCGCAAAAGTAGTTTTTCGACAAAATTCAAAATGGCGGAAAATCTATCATGGCGGAAATGAAATCGGAGATATACGTTTTTTTCGTCAGGTGAAGAGCTTTCCAATGATATAAGACACTTGAGTGTACGACTTACGGTCTAGGAGTTATGAGCCGTTTCGCGCAATTGGTTATTATAGCGCCACCTATGGGCCAATCGGGCTCATAATTTGATAACCTCTCCTCGATTTTTGTACTACCAGTCTGACAAAGTTTCAGAGCTCCAGCACTTACGGTTTGGTCTGCACGATGCGTTTTACGGCAGAATAATAATAATAATAATAATAATAATAATTAAAGCTGCAAGCAGCATTTAGCGGGGTTCAAGCAGTTAAGGCCTTTAAGGCCTTTAAGCACAAAAGCATCAAAAGACATTAAGTTTTATGTAGCAAGCATTATTTACCATGATATTTTTATATTAAAAATATTTCAATAGGATTTTTCATGATTTACCATGTTCCAGTATGATTTACCATGAAGCTAACATGATTTTCCATAGTTTACCTTGATATACCATTTTATAGGATGGTTTACCACAATATAGCAAGTGAAAAGACTATTAAAAAGAAGAGTGGCCAGCAGAGGGCAGTAGAAGACCACTTATTGGCTCACTTATATGAATGCATGTTCTACCACAATTCATCATAAATTACCACATTGCTTGCATTGATGTGAAGTGTGATTACCAATGAACTGACACACTCTGACAAAATATGAATGTGTTATAATAGTAATTGAAAAGATTTCCTTTCTAATCTCTTTCAACTCCATTTCGCTTTTTCAATGAGACTCTGCCACTTCACCATGCACGACTCACCTGTTGCCTATAAATTGATTGTGAACCCTTTGGCTCATTCTTTACACTCTTTCCTGGCACTCTGATGCATAACTGTGTGTGTGTCTTCATGAATTACGTGAGTCCATCTATTAATTTGATTGTGTTTATATTTTTTATGCCTTTTTATGATTTATTGTCACTGACAGCCTGTGCACTGCTAATTGATTAATTTGTTTGCCAAACATGTGCCCTGACCCATGTGGAAAGATTGTTTGTTTGAATGATGTTTTACAGCCTGTTTTATTGTGATTAGTACTCACATCTTTGATTAGTACTCACATCGAAAATTACAGATTTACCATGTTCCTATAGATTTACAATAGTGATTTACCACTTGGATGGTTTACCAATGACTATTAGTAAGTAGAGTGACCAGCAGATGGCAGTAGAAGACAACTTATTTATTGTGAAAATCTGTTTTATGCAATATGAGCATTTCACATATTTCTTTGCAATGTAATAATATAAAACTAATTAAAGAAAATGCTTAAAGCATTTGTTTGTTAGCCAATGCTGAAAGCTGATAAAAAGATTAAAAATTTCTAATGCTGCTGCTTTAACAGTGCTGTTAAAGCCTTCTTATACAATATGCCATGTTTTTCATATTTAATCTACACATACTCATTCTACAGACATTTTGAACAATGACTAAACAGCAGAAGGCAGTAAAACACCACTCACTGGCTTAATAGACCATCATATTGATATCATCTTCACCTTTTTAACTGTTATATAGGCATATTTTGTCCGATCTGTCTGAAAATGTTCATGATTATTTGATGTCACATGTTGTGATTTGTTTTTAAGAAGATTTGATAATTCATTGAAGAGATCAAT